>QFDD01010701.1:0-10085 GCA_006871305.1 Vachellia collinsii
TATACAAAAGAGAGAAAAGATAAATAAGTAAATTTATAACATTTTAAAATATCAAATTGACGTTTCCACTCTGCTTTGAAATTTTGTATATTCAAAATTCTGACATGTCATTTATATGAATTTTTCTCTTTTAAAACAGTCATCCAAGCATATTTTTTCTTATTTTTCTTTTCAAAATTTGTTTTAAAAAATTGTTTTACTAAAAAAAATTTTAAAAAAAGAAGAAAACAGAAACAAACAAACCCTAAGTTTGTTTCACTTCAAAGGGAAATGAAGGATATCGGATCTTTTGTTTTACATCTTAAATCTATTAAAATTTTATAAATTCATTCATCCATTTCTTTATAATTTTGAAGTAATTTTAATGGCTCCTTACCCCCTAATTTTATATTATATTAGTATATTAAATCGATTAATGTTGCCGAGTTTTTGGTTCATGTATAACATATCCAAAATCAGAAAATAAAGCCATTGGGAAAAGAAAACAACGTAAAAACAAAGAAGATGGGACATGATGTGGCTTCCTAACATGACAGAAACTGCTTTTTCGTTTTTCTTTTGTGAAAGAGTATATTCCTCTGCCCATGACCTCTCAATCTCTACCTTGAAACCGATATGTTTCATACGCCACGTGTCCCCTCACTCCTCACTTTCTTTATTAGCCATCCATGCGTCCACCTACACACCTAGTTTAGCTTGTGGGCTCCTTAGGAAATAGGTTCGTAATTTTCTATAGATCCATGCATCATTACATTCAAGTAATTATCACTATTTGCAGAGTACTAAAGAGAAATACAACAAACAACTCCAAACCTAAAAGCAACTTATAAAGAGTAGCATTAGAACTAAAAGGTTTAACAACACACATAAAATAAAATACAAGAATAAATGGAAAAAAAAAAAGAAAGAAAGAAAGTCAAACACTAAACAGGGTTGCAATTGAGACGATGCTTGATATACCCAATCCGAATGGTAAGAGCTATCCAATGAAGCTTTGGCAAATCACCCGGCTACCAAATCTACTTCCTTGGGAATCCATATACAAGCATGGTTTCTGATCAAATTCCTTGATGCAAGAGATTGCTCAAGGAGGAAAACAACAAAGATAGAAGTAGATAAAGCACAACCAATCTGACAATAAATGATAAAATCACAACTTCAACTTAGAAATGAACAGTGATGCAAGTAATTATCGCTATTACATACTTAAGATTCAAACATGAGATGATGAGTTAATTTTAAACAACTGTTGTTACCGATTAATTCAAGCAGTTGCTAGTCAAATAACCTCATATCATAGCAAAACTTCTGATAAATTTAATTAACATTGGTTGAACATTAATTATAATTATTTATGATTGGTTATACTTTACAAGTTTGGTACATCCTTTCCCATTCACATTTCAATCTTACTTTAATTAATTTAAAGTTTAATTTAATTGTCATTGGCTGTTGGAGCCTATAATTTGTGGCGTTGATATCATTATCTGTGATTCATCAATAAAATTTTTGCCTTGCATCATAACAACAATATATTTTTCCTTTGTTACTTTATATCTTTGTTTTAAATCATTTTTTCATCAACTTCCTTTTTTATCACTTCACATAAATGCATTATTCATAAAAACAAGGGAGAATTAGGGAAAAGTCTCCCATTAGTGAATTAATTATAAAATGAGATCTTCTTCACATATACAACTGAGCTTCTACAATGTGCAACTAAGCTTCCATGATGTGCAACTGAGCTTCCACATTATGTGCAACTGATCAAATTTTATTCTCTAATTCATTCCCCAGTGGGGGATTTTCCCCCAATTTTTCCTAAACCCCCCCCCCCAACACACACACACAAATGTATGATTTATTGAAAAGATCAAAATTTACTTCTCATATTTTTTTTATAAGGTTAAAGTATATATTTAGTCATTTAAATTTATATTAAGTTTCAGTTTAGTCCCATAGTTTAAAAAGTGCATTTTTAGTCCTTTATCACTAACACTGTTAGTTTTATTTAACGAAAAATGATAATTCAATCAATATTCTGCAACTAAATAATGTCAAAATATATTTAAATGTTGAGTATTTAATAGAATTTTTTATATTTTAAAGTTTCACAATATTTTATCAATATTTAATTGTATAATTATCATTTAAATTTGTTAAGTCACCATTTTTCGTTTATTATAACTAACAGTGTTAAACATAAAGGAATAAAATTATACTTTTTAAATTTAAGGAATTAAACTGAAACATGACATAATTTTACAAGATCAAATGTAATATAAATACCAATTCTCTCAATACTAAATCTCAATTTTTTTTTGGCCAACAATTCTCTTGACTCATGTTTGGATGAAGGGAAAAATGTAGGTGGGGAATATGAGAATAGTCTACTTAAAGGGAAAACTCCAAAAAATGTTTAAAAAATTACTATTTTAGGAAGTATTTCTTCTAGTATGACTTCTAGTATTTTAGAGTTGTTTGTGATGTTATTCAAAAAAACACATTTACATAAATCAAGATAAATTATATTAAAAAGGTAATTTATATCATTAATATAAATAAAAAATAACAACAAGAAGGATGGTTTAAGTCGGCATCAATTGGGCCTCCAAGCCCAGGGAAAAGCGGAGACAGTAACGGCTCCTGGCAAGCAGCGAGACGTGACTAGCACGTGGGCAGTGGGACCCATGAAAGAGACCGTACCCACGTCTTGTCGTCAAGGAGCCCATGTCTAGCTCATAGGGTGGGGCCCATTACCATTCTTATCTGGACCTCCTGGAAAATAGAGAGGCTTCTCCATTGGGGCCCACCCTCTTCAGCTTTTACTCACCACCATGCTGCCCCCTGCCACGTAGTCCCATCACATCCATATCGCTGTCCACCCTCTCCCATCCAACCCTAATCCATTACCACGGGGTTACTTTGAGCTGCCCTTTTTTAATAAAAAAACCAAAGACAAATAGTTAAAAAATAGTCTTAAACAGGAGAATTTCAAAAAACTTGGTTCAAAATAGTAAATAGTTAAAAAATTATATAACTTATTTACTAAAAAGAAAATACTTTGATCAAGTTTTTAATATGTTATGTCAAATTCTCCAATTATATATAGTCATTTGTTTTATTTTTAAAAATATTATCATTTAATTATAAATCTGCATGAAAAAAATAGGATACATAGTAAGATATAATTGAAAAACTTGATAAAATAGATAAAAAAAATTTGATGTAAATATGGTTCTAAATATATATGTGTATGTGGAAAGGGTGAGTGAGAGGCAATCTATAGGAAAAATATAAAAGAAGATAAGTGAAAAAAGAGATAAAAGACACATAAGTGTGTTAAAATTCCATAAATTTCTAAAGTGTGTGGCTTATAAAACAAAGACTGGGTACATTCAAAAACTGTAATTTCTAAATTAAATATTTTTTTGAAATAATCTAATTGTCTGTAATGAAATTTTTTATGACTGTCTTAATTGTTGTTGTCATGAGATCCCTTAAAGCCGTTACTTGTTAAATTATTGTTGTCGTTTTACTTTTCTTTTATTTTTCATATTTCTAATTAAGGGAAAAGGTAATTTCACACAAATTAATTATAGACTAATCTCTATAAATTTCACAGTAATTAGACTGTTTTGGATCCTGAATTGGAATTTGCATATTTGGGGTATTTTTTTATAAATGAAATTTTAACTCTATTTTTTCAAAAATTAAAGTATGGGAATATTTTTTGCCCAAAGTATAGGAACAAATTATCCCTTTTCTTTCTTGCTAGAGTCATATACTCCTAATTCTTTTAAAAAAAAACCTAATTTTTGGTTGACCATAGTGTATGTATGTAAATTATACTATTATATGAAGCCTAATATGGAGCTGGAAGGATTATTGGTGAAGCTAACACAGAGTTTTAACATCTAATATTTATTGTAAGGACTTATTAATAATTTTTCATATATTGAAAATTGTGTTGAAAATAAATTTTTAAAATTTTCAAAAAAAAAATTGTTTAGAATTAGCTTAAATAAGGCACATTAAGTTGTAAAGTTAATGTTTTAAGAAATTTATGTAATATTTTCTCCGATATATCCACTACCCTAATATATTATATGGTGCATTCAATACTTTAAAGTATTTTTTCATATGCATTCATCTCCCTAAAGTATTTTTTATTTCTTGGTATTGAATGCACAAAAAAATGTTTTAAAGTTCTAGACGTATAAAAACATATACTTTAGGGTATTGGATGCAACGAAAAAAATGCTTTAGGGTGCTTAAAAGTTCTAAAAAACCACTTCAAGGTGCTTGATATATCACAAAATTTTTTAGAGTATTGGATGTATTTGAGAAAATACTACAGGGTATTGGATGTACATTAACCCTAAGAAAATCATAAAATCATAAAATAGTAAAACACTTCATTAGATTCAAAATATAAGATGAAATACCAATAATACCTCAAATAAAATTACTTTTTTTACGAGGCTACATGTGTTTAAGAAAAATGTAATTTGAAAATAATTAAATTACTTTATTTGATAATTTAGTTAAAATTGGTTAAATCAATAAGTATGCAAAAAATGTAAACTTTTCTCTCTAAAACATCCTTATTTATGGAGAGGGTTTATGGAGAGGGTGAGAGGAAGAGAGGGTGAGTGGAAAAGGAGATAATAGAGAATGGGTCAAAGAAAGATATTAAAGAATGCATATTTAATTAGGTGCACAATTAATAAATAATTTATTAAATGATAAGACAAGTCTAAACTTCAATTTGTATTAAAAAAATAGAATTCTTCACAACTTTTCAGCTTACATGTTGAACAAGAGTAAATACTTTATTTAATTCTAAATATAGAAATTAGATAACTAATATTTATACATTAAGAAAAAAGACAAAACTAAATTACATTTGCTCATATCAATTAGGTTCAAATTTCCAATCAGATTTTGTTCGTACGTGATTTTTGTGTTATTAATAACAATTCAACATAATTTTTAAATTTTATTTATGTGAATTTAAGTGGAAGAGTTCAACACACTTTCCCAACCCACCAATTTGAATTTTTTAAATTTAAGAACTAAATAACTAACTTATTGGTATTTTGCCAACCCGTTAATATTAGAGTTAATCCAACCCGCATAGCCTAACCCCCAGGCTTGCTCATGTTTTTAAAAAAATATATGTTAATAAATTTTATTTTATTTTATAGGCAAAGAAAATATTTTTTTTACATTTTTTATCTCTATATTTTTCATAAAAACAAAAGCAACATCAAATATCTTTTTTAAGGTTAAACAACAAATAATGCATTTAAAAGTAACATTTATAATTATAATATTTTTTTATTTTTATGTCAACTTTTTGTCGTATATTTAAAATTACAACAAAAAATTCCGGAGTCAGCTTGTGGGTTAAACCATTATATTAAAATAATATAATTTAATAAAAACTACTCATATTTGATTACAAACAAGTTAATATATTAATGATAGTTTGATTTAGTAATCCAAAAATATAAGTTAGAAATTCTCAAAATGGTGTCAAACTAAAACAATAGATCCCAATTAAAGATAACCTAAATTCACTAAAAACTAATAATAAAAAATTCAGAATTTCTTCTTACAAAAAAAACTTAACCTAGGTTACCATTTACCAAATGTATGATCAGGTGACCATGAGTTATACTGGGTCACTCCGAGTTAGAATCATTCCGGTTTGTGGGCGTAACTGTATATATTAGATGACCAAATCGCTGATTTCCAAGTTAATCTGGTTGATTTGGTCCAGATTTTAATACACATGCATATCCTTTCTTTGTTGGTATTATTTTCCTTTGTTTCAATTTTTTAAAAACAATTTTCCCCATTTGCTTATGTTGTACTTTAAGTGCTTTCATCTTTAATAAGGCATTGTCTCTTTATTAAAAAGATAAAAATAACTTGATATGTTTTAAATATTGTTTTATATTAAAATTTTAAAACAAATATAAAAACAGAATAATCTTTTAACACATATACTTTATAAACAAGAACACACACACACACACACAGAGAGATAAAGTATGTCGAGCAAACCAAGTCCGCCGTAAGCCTAGTTTTCCAAACCTATTTAGGAAACAAGTTGCTGTGAAACCTAACCCAATTCGACTCAACTCATTCATACTATAATTAAAAAATATTTGGAACCAGAATATCACATTCAAGAAAGAATTATAAAAATCACTTTATTTAAATTATTATAAATTATGGAATTTTTTTTAATAAAAAGAAAGAGAGAAAACAAAGGAAGATTCGATAACCATATTAATGGAGCCAAGGGAAGGGGCAAAAAAGCAAAGAAGAAAAAGTGGACAACTTTGGAGTGTGATGGAGAGTGAGTGTGTAGTGTGTGAATATGTGATTATATAATATGTGTCTATATATATATTAATATATAACATTTTTATTTGATTAAGTAATTCATAAGCTTGGATATGTTAAAATATAAAGAGACAAAAGACATGAGGGTAAGGATATTCAGACACTAACATCATTATATATATATTTTATAAATTATTATAATATTGATCGATTGAAATATGTGACCAACCTCTATATAAATTATTTACATCTAGATCACAGTATTCCAAAAGAATACCAATTGATTATAATGGCTTTTTATTAAAAAAATGATTTCAATAAAGTATGATTAAAACTTTGAAAGGTAGTATCTATTTTATTAAAAAGGGATTCGGCAATAAAGTATGATAACTTTCATTTAAATACTATAATGTATCCTGAATTTGATATCTAATTAAAATTTTGTTCTTTATCAATTTGGAAATAGCTTTTGAAAAGTGATTTCACACAATCCGAGATGAGCATGTGAGAGAGTTTTGTTTCGACTTATGTGAAAGTGTTTTTCAGAAGTGGTTGCAAAATATAGCATAAATATATTTGGAATTGTAAAAGGTATGTTTAGACCAATGTAACTTGTTCATTATGAGTTATGAGTTATTAAATATGCTAAATTGTTGAATTATAAAAAAAATATTGCAAATGAAAAAATTCTCCAAAATTTAAACGATTATCTTGAATATACAGATATAAATTTTTAACATTCAAAAGACATCTTTAAATTTCAAAAATAATAAAACTAGTGATATATTTGAACGATACTTAGGACAAATTCTGTATATCTATTATCTGTCTGTTTGGTTGGGCATTGGCATCACGGTGGAAGAAGGAAGGAGCTGTTTGGGAATGCATTGAAGCAAAATGAATTATGGTATGAAATGCATTATTCGTTAAAGGAGGAAGGAGCTGCTTTTGGGGCACAGCCACACGATGAAGAAAGGAAAGGAGAAGAGAGAAGAGGCATGAAAAAAAGAAGAAGAAGAAGAAGAAGATGAGAGAGAGCCAATAAAAGTATTTAATTTTATTTTTATCTTAAAATTATCATAATCTGTATGAGTTATTTTCTTCAAAATAAAAGCTACTTGACTTTTTGTGGAGACTAAAAGAATTTAAATAAATTACTTAATTATAATATATATAATGAAATAGTTATTTGTACCATTATATTATATACTAGTTTACAAGTTAATCAAATTTGTTTAGAGAAAAATGAGAAAAAATATCTTTTACCACCTCTATAATACAACTACATTTTTTTATCATTTTATTTTTTCCTAATATTATCACAACATATAAAATAATATATGTGTGTGTGTTATTTAATGAGATTCACGTCCTTTTAAGTTATTTTCCATCAAAACTTACTTTTCAAACATTAATTTAAACAAGTTTTCCTTTTAATAAAAAGTCATTTCTATCACCGTTTATCTAAATATAAATCACATCATATTTTCTAACTTCTACCCAAAATTCCTTTTCCAAAAGACATTTTACTAAGAAGTTACTTCTATCACCATTTATCCAAACATTCATTATGTTAAGTTCTCCAACCTTATATGATTATCAGTTCTTTTGTTTTAAATATTATCTTGTAAATGTAAATCCACTTGAAAAACACACACATGACCGTGTGTGGGGTGGAAGAATTTGATATGAGTATAAGGAATTGAGATAAGTTTTCTCCTCTTTATACCTCATCTAAAATTTAAAAAGCCAAGTAAACCAAGTAATAAAATTCTTTAAATTTCTTCATCAAGCCCATTGGATTAAATTTTGAAAAGGCAACCTACCCATAGCCCATGTAATTGTACAATATCAATTAATAGAAAATAACCAATAAAATAATAATGCTCATAAAATTATTTCTATTTAAAATATTTATATTTATTTCTTAAAAAAATTAAATATCGTTCTCCTTCTTAGAATGATCAAAATTAAAAAAAAAAAAAAAGTCATGTGGCATTGGCCAAAATGGACCAAGCATTTGAATCCTTGCACCTTTTTTTTTTAGATCAAAAAGGGGCCAAGGCCCAATATACCACCCATATTGATGAAACTAGATGTGAGAGTTGTGCTCATTAAACAAAAATAGAGAAAAGGCACGAATAAGAGTTGTATCTAGCGGAAGAGTCTAATCCATTATAACGGGATAAACAAATGTTTAAATCTCATAATGAAAAAAGTTCCCACATTTAGTATCTAACAGTGCCTCGAACATGATTGCATCTAATAGAAGGGGACTTGTACTCCAAAAAAAGGCATATAACAAAAATTGAGATAAGACATAATTTTTCAGGTTGATAATAACTTAAAGAATAATCCAGCCTCCAATAGTGTCAATATATATTTGTTAATATCACATTATTCATTAGCCATATTTTGGTTTTAGTCCATATAAATTTCACATTGTTCGTTTTGATCTGTCCATATAATTTTATAAAGATTTGATCAAAGTTTAGAATATAAACAAAAACCAAAACTCATTAAAAGTATAGGGAACAGTTGAATGCAAACCAAGCCCTTGTGAAACTATAAGGATCAAAATCATCGATTTAAAATTATATGGATCAAAACTAAAATTCAATTAAACTATAAGAACTAACAATTAATTAAAAAAATAATTTATACGAATAAAAAAGTTAATTAAGATCAGTTGATTGTCTTCATATTATCTTATTGAAATACTCATAATTAAATGTAAATTCTTAAAATCCATCTCTCAAAATGATTACTCAATAATATCCAGGCTAATAGATTGGCATATTCATCCATGGTAATAGATTAATGAGCTGCTCTTTTAGTAGACATAAACATAAAGAGTCTATAATAGTTCGTTTTTTTTCTAAGTATGAAATATTCTTCTACCGGAGGCGATTCTGTTTGAGACACTTTCAAATACTAATGTGAATTTAAATTTTGATTTACCACATTATAGGATTCCTTCCGCCAAACCTAAGCCCATTTAAACAATTGCTAGGTTGGAGCTGAAAACTAACGTGGATGAGCCCAATACCAATCCTAACTTTTATGTTTTGTATTTTCTAATGAAAATATCAAAGCAAATATTTTTTTTAGTGCACTTGATTTTATGTCAACAAGTCCTTAATATGAAATTTATGCGCAAATATATGTGCATATATAAATATAATAATCCTATAAGCCATATACGTTGTCATAAAATAATAGAGACAAATGGATCAAGGTATGTACAAGTTTTAGCATATTTAGCATTAATAGTTGCACTTGTTTTGGAAAATTACTTACAGGTTTCAAAGGAAAGAAATATCATAAAAACCATGGAAATCATGAAATTGAGTTGCAATCATATGAGACTTAGATTTTAATAATTGCAAACATGAAAAGACATTCATTCCCTTTTCCCTTTCATGCTTGTCTCTCAATTTCAATTATAATTCTCAGGGTCAAGAAAGTTTTTTCACTTTTCAATTAATCTAATTTAAATTTCATGGGACTCCAACTGAATTTCATAATTTTCAAGGACTTGACAGTGATTTTTTCTGTTTCTCAGAACCTATATGTAATTTCCCCCATTTTTTCCCTTGTAACTTGCTACTAGCATACCACAGTTGAGCTTGAACCATTCGCTAGTGAAATTGGTAAAAGAAAGCAATTTTATACAGATCCCTACTTAAACCTGAGAATGCGCACACACAAATAACTTATCATTG
>QFDD01010705.1:0-10138 GCA_006871305.1 Vachellia collinsii
GGATCTTCAGAACCGTCGGGTTCAGGCGGATTTGAATTCAGGTCTTTGAGTTCAGTCTCCATAGCTGCAACCTTTGATTACAAAAGCAAGTTCTTCATATTGAGATGTTGAGTGAAAATCATAATGGAATTTGCTTGGGAAGTGAAGGGAGAGACGAAGGAAGAATAGTTGCCAATGCAGATGCAGCAGATCTGAGAAAGAGCGCGTGCACTCGTCGTGGAGGTGATCGTTAAGGATATCCCGCTATGTTTTGTTTTTATTGTTCCTACTTCGCGAATAACTGCAATCTTTTTGGAGACAAAATTAGCGAGATTTTGCGGCGGTTAAGATTTTTACGGGATTAATATTGGACATAATATTTATAATGACCCCCCTTATTACTCATAAATCGAAATAACTAACATTTGTTTAAAATTCTGCGGATATATGTTCTAAGTTTGTTGAAACATGGGAGCAGATCATAGACTACAGCAAACAAACCCACACTTTATTTTCATAGTAATTACTGCTTGTTGCAGGCATATATTATTCTGTTCGCACAAAATGCATTGCGACCAATAGAGATGCAAGCATTCTCAGCGTGACCTAATCCTTCCAGCGAATGAGCAGTCGTCACTATTCTCCCATGTACAGGTACATGTGAGCTGACAAACAAGACTGTGTTAAATGATGAAGTGTTGCCGATCTAAGTACAATTAAGATGAAAATAATGAAAGAGTACGGGCGAATGAAAAATAAACTAAGTGGATGGGAGGGGTAATTACTAATTAGCAGTACTTGTACGAGGGAGAAGTGCTTTGATTCGAGAGCGCTCAGTGATGGCAGCGCATGTGTGAAATAAATAAACAAGCTCCCTTCGGGAGTCATTCATCTCTGAAGAAAATGTGCTCTGTGTGATTGTCTTAGGAATAAAAAATAATTTCATCTTTTATCTTTAATATAAGAGTTGTTTAATTTGATTTTCTCAGCATTAAAAAAATTAAATAAATTATTCAACTATAATGTATATACATTCAAAAATATTTATATATATCGTCAAATTATTTACTCGTTTAAAGTTAGGTAAATTAATCTGAAGAAAATAATAAATATATCACTCAATCAACTTGTTTGATCAAAATCTGGTAAAAAGTTAAATTAATTGAGATCGAATGAACTTGGGCCACCAACAGTGTAAGGAAGATAAAAGGTGACTTCTGTCGTTGATGCAAGACAAAAGAAAAGGGATTTACATTGATGAAGCTTAATGAGAGTACAGCAAAGGTTTAATAGTAAATGAATAGAGAGTAGGACAAAAATAAATAGTTCACCATTGGTCCCAGTCGTCCATCTACCCTGCCTAATGACTTTCAAAAATCTAAAGGTAATGATCGCTGGATCTTTAGATCTCAATTATCTGGTCCAACGTTGAAGAAAAGCTAGCGGTGAACATGAGCTCTAGGTGTGGCTCGACTCTTGCACACGTGGACCTAAGTCATTTTTTGAATATATAAAAAAAATTATATCATAGAAAAAAGCTAATAAACCCGAGTATTTTATTGCTAGGTAGACCGGGTTATTCAACTGCTTCTGGCGCTATTCCAGCAAGAATGCTAGGTCTCACGGCACCGTAAAAAGAAAGGAGAGAGTGGAGACGGCAAGTTTGTTAATCCGTTTTTCTTGCGTGGGCAGCCTTTACGATACTGGCGGCTGATAAAAGAAGCTGAATGGTGGGCTGGTGGCGTAATATGAAAGTGAGTGTGTGGACAATTACGGATCACTATTTATAAGGTTGGTAGGCCCAGGTACAACAAAGTCCATGCATATCTCTACTATACATACAGTGTGTTGCTACACTAACTACCAAAAACAAAAAAAATACTTAACATGGTTGAATTTAGCAAATGTATTCGTATTTCATGATGTTATGAATCACCGTTTAAATTTTGAATTTAGCATGTGGCCTGGACGTAGTGTTTATATGATGTTTTGAACAGATTACCTTAATTAAAAAAATACGTGTGCCGAGAAAGATGAAATAAGCGCCTCCTTCACATTGTCAAGTCGCAGGTTAAACTTGGTACACTCATGCATATTCATTTCAACATCATGAATGTGATGGGCAACAGCGATCTGAATTTCTGCACCAACTGCTTAGAAGCGTCCACCTCATTCTCTGCACCCACTTCCGAGCCTTGCCGTCAACCTCAATGACCCCTAAATTACACAACACAGCTTTCATATAGACGTACGCTACACATTTCCACTGGGTATATGATGTACTCGTAAAATTCCTCTCCGCAGGCAGTCAAAATTCTTAGGATTAATCCTTACACGATATCCTTGCGTAGCTTTAAAAAGATGCTGCATCCCATGCTTCTGCGGCGATGAGCACATTAACCCAGTCCGCTGCAATGTGAGTTTGGAGTTGTCTGTTTGCCTTTTTTTTTTCTATTCATTAGTTTAAATGTATAAACTATCACATCTTATTAGGATCCTCATCAAAATGATAAACCCCCTTAACCCATTATATTTGAACCATCTAAATCTCTATATCGGATCTTTTTTAAACTAACAATTTTTTTTATAAAAAATCATTATTTAAAAATATAACAGTCAAGAGATTAATTTTATTTTAGATTTTACATCTATTAAAATAAATTTTTTTAATGAAATAATCAGATATCAACCATTGAAAATCATACTCGAATGGTCAAGATCTAATAAATTGAAAGAGTTGATCACTTTTAATAAACACATTGACCAGTTGCTAAAATATCCATACTCGCTCAAATCAGAGAACCGGATGATATCACGCGAAGACACAGCAAAATATAGTAAATCTTACACTCACCCAATTTTATGCCCCTTCCCCTGTTATACAGACCTGTCTCTCTCAATTAATTATTTTTTAATTCAGTGCTTTTAACTGGCACTGGATGGATGATGAAACATACATCTCTGTCTTCGATCATTTTAATTATCTGCTGTCTTCAGTTTATTCAAGCACAAAAGCATGAACTTCAACATCTCAGAAAAATCTAAAATCAAAGGTCGAAGGAGAAGGATATGATTTCCCTGCCGCTGCATGTACTACTCTGTGTACGTGGCCTTCCACTGTTCAGCAAGAGAAACCAGCGACTGGTACGAGGATCCGCCATTGCTTAACGTTTCAGATGCCCTCTGTTTTAACTCTTTAGCCCTCCGTCTCATGGCCCCCCCTTCTTCGCCTTCTATCGTCATCCTTGCCGCTTTCTCTATCTCCTTCCTTCCAATCACGCCTCCACCACCCTCGCCTGCTCTAACTGCTATCCCAATTTGTTCCACCAGCATCGTCGCGTTCATCCTCTGCTCCGCGTAAAGCGGCCACGCGATCATCGGCACTCCATTCGCCACACTCTCCAGCGTCGAGTTCCACCCACAGTGAGACAGGAACCCTCCGGTGGATGCATGACCTAAAATCTCCACTTGTGGACACCACGACGCCACCACCAACCCTCTTTCTCCGATCCTCTCCTCAAAACCCTCCGGCAAATACGATTTGGGATCCTCGGCATCGCTTCCAGCGCTGAAAAACGAGGCATTTGCACTGGCGTCGCTCGGCGATCGAACTACCCAGATGAACCGCTGCTCACTCAATTCCAAACCCCAAGCCAACTCAATCACTTGTTCTCCGCTTAGCGTTCCCCCGCTACCCAGTGCCACCAACAGCACCGATTCGGGAGGTTGTCTGTCAAGCCAGGCCACACACTCGCCTCCTGCTTCTTTTATGAGCGGTCCAACCGGGTAAACCGGCGGAATTGGTATCTGCCGGTAGAATGGATGCTCTCTCAGGGCGGTGAGTGTGACGGGTTCGAGATCCGCCCAGGTGTTGAGCAAAATGCCGGCGGCCATGGGAAGGCGACTGAGGCTGTAGAGATACCATTTGTATTCATCAATCTTGCGATTCCGGACCTGGTCTAACAAGTCTTGGGTTCGGATGGGTGCACAACCAGGGACCTCAATGGGTTGAGGGAGGTCCACGAACTCTCCCTCAACCTCCCTGTCAAGCCTGGGAAGAAGCAAGGAGAAAGCAAGCAAGTGGGAAGAGGCGGTGAAGAACGTGAAGGCGGGAATCGAGAGCCGCTTGCAGACATCAAAAGCTTGGGTGCAAAAGAGATCAATGATGAGAGCTCGAGGCTTGGGTGTAAGTTCTGGTAGGAGCGTGTCCAAGCAGAGCAGGCTTTGCTGCACGATGAGAGAGAGACGGGCGACGACGGTTGTTTCGGGGGAGACAAGGGTGGATATGTCAGCAGGTGGGAGATCAACAACGTGAAGGTCGGGAGGGATGCCAGGGGAGTTAAGCAGTTGGTTTTGAGCGGCGGAAGCTTCGGTGGTGACGTTGAGGAAGGTGACGCGAAAGCCGTGTTGGGTCACAAGGCGCAACGCCAGCTCAAAGAGGGGTGTTACATGCCCCAAGCCGGGGCTCGGCAGAACCGCCACGTGCGGTTTCATGGCTTCTGGGTGGTTGACCGGCTGCACCGCCTCAGTTCCCATGATGATGATGCTCGCGAGATCACAAGAAGACGAAAGAGGGAGAGATTGCAAGGAGAGGTGTTTAAGCGAGAACGAGAGCAGGTGAAGCTCTTCTTGGAGGCTACTACTAACGTCCATATCCTGCTACTATAAATATACAGGGCTTTGCAGGGTAGAGGCCAGAGACAATAGAGCCCCTTTCAGCGGGAATCTTTTGAAGTCCTGTGAAATGTTTAAATGATACTTTAAACATGGTCCTCGAGTATAAATAAGTTTTGATGCTCCTTTACCAAAATTATAACCTTTGTTCTTCAAAAAAGAAAAAGCTACCTCCTTCCACCATGGTTGACAGGATGTGATTTTGCCATGATAAATGGTGAATTTTAGTGGGTTAGTTGTTAATGGAAATTAATTCAGAAGGTTGGTTTTGATTTTATTATGTTAGGTGAATTGTCAACTAGCTCTCTAAAATTTGGGACTTCATTAGCATAAGAAGACCGAGAAAGTTAAATGTTTTTGTCGATTAAATAACCCCGTCAGCAACTTTATCATATAGAATCAAGGCAAATTGATCACAGAAAATCCTCTGAAATTTCATGCAAGTTGTGAATTTCTTATAGCATCAGAGGAATTTGCAATCTATATATCCTATGCTAGTACTATAAATACACCTCATATGGATTTTTATACTGTTTCATCTATGAAACAGTCAAAAGCTGGTTAAATTGGACAACTGAATGGATCCCACGGCAGTTTTTAAAGATTTCTCTGCAACTGGCGGTTTAATTAGCTACTTGCAGATGACAAATATTTGAGAGGCTGAGCCATACATCACGCTAAAAGGCACAGAAGGCTTATAGGATCGATGCAGAGAAAGCGCGTGCTTCTGTGCTCTATGGACGTCTAGCTAATTGCTGTAGTATACCGAGAATTGCAGGAGTTGTAAGAATATCGACCGTGAACGTGAAATCAGTCCGTAACTCCACTCTTTTAACCTAGTTTACTCATTTTAACAAGCACGTACTGCATTCTCTTTAATTCTTTCCAGCAGCGTACCTTTTGATATGATATACACTAATTTGTTGCTTTATCTGACAAAAAAATTTAAAAGTAGATACTCTCTGGACATCAATGATGTGAAATCATTGATAAAGTAACAAATTAACGGGTTCTATTATAGGGATCAAGAATTTCCAACCCACTAAACAAACGGCCTAGAGCATCTTACATCCTGTCAGCATCCTATTCGCCATGGAATCGCATAACAGAGCGCAATAAATAGATGGCATCCATTCTTCATACCTCTCTTTCACTGTTTTTATGCAGATTCCTAATTCCATTACATATATAGTATAATATATCAGAATCCTCGGTTATGTAATACATGCATAAAAATATAATCTACTTGTTATTCCGTGATCACCAAATGATCTCCGGCCCATAAGCACGGTCAATCATTGTCCACCGATGTACAAATCTGAGAATTGTATAATCTATGGAATGATTTTTTATGAGGCCCATTTGGTTGGCTTTCTTCTGTTTGTTGACTCTGCTCTCGTATATCTGTCTTTATATGCATGCTCGTTCCTTTTTTAGAGAAAGGTGCGGACCCAAAGAGACGCCGGAAAACGCAAAAATGTGCCAAATATAATTTTTAAGCAACAAGTATATAAATAAATATCTGAATCGTGCACAGTCTCTCTGAAGGAATAAGCTATGGCGCCGAGCTCCGGTCCAGAAGCAGCCGACTGGGTTGTAGTGAACATCACGAGAAAGATGGTTATTTTCTGAATGGACTTTGATTGATTCATTTGTAGCCATTGCGCTCGCTTATCATGTTACGAGGGCTGATCGATGTTGAATCTCTGTCTCCCAGTGGAGAAGGTGAGGGCACAGCCAAGTTCTTAGACACTCGCATCCATATCGAGATTTGAAGTCAATTCCTTAGCACCCTGAGTGGTTGAAGAGGGCCTGTGTTGAACAGCTCGGCGTGTTGTTGGAGATATCTGGGTTTCACTGGTTGCGTCCATACTTGTTTGGTTCTTCTTTCTTTCGTCTCGTGGGCTTTTGCCTCGGTCCAAATGCGCAGTTACGAATAGAGACTGTTTTGTTTTTACCAAAACTTTGATGGACGTCACTGTTTTATTGGTGGGCTTTTATGTATGTTGGGGTTTAGCCCTTTTGTTCGTTCCAGCTCCACCCACGCTGTTGATGAGCTGGAATGATGTTCTGACTGTTTTTATTTTGTTTGGTAAAGGACTCTTTTGCCTAAATAAAAGAAAAGGCCAATCGCAGGATATTTGTCAGGGAAGGCTGCTATTATACCCTTTAATTTCGGAACATTCAAGTTAAATTCGCTTATATTTGGATTTATTTATTTTCATATATGACTACGTCCGTTCTTAAAAATTTTAAATTTCAGTAAGACAGGCTTGAGTCTCAAAGTGTGTTTATTTCATGTTTAGACCACAAAGTGAAAATCTCTCCCGCTAATGAATGTGAGGACTTGGTTTGGATAAGGAGGCAATGAAAGGAAAAACAGGAAGGAGGTGCATTAAAAGATGAAAAGCATAAAAAATAGCAAGCATCCGGCTCAATTGCAGGTGTCATTTGTCACAATGACATGGTATATTGCTCCATCAAAAGGGAAAAGGGTGAGATGGCATAAACCAGTAAATTCACCCATCCCGAGTTTGTTCCCTACAGAGAGGAGGAACAGGAGATGGAGTGTTTTGCAGATTCATGAAAAAGCAATGGACCCATGATTCGTGGATATCTGCGTGCATGTAAGTGGATGGGCATGGTTGATTGATTACAATTGCATGTCCAATATGCTCAATTCAAGTGATTGTATCGCCAATTAATATCTATCCACTTCCACTCACCCGGAGCCAGAAGCCAAGCGAAATTGCTGAAGCTGGACAGACGTTAAATCCCACCCATCCTCCCAATCCTGTTGCCCCCCACAGGAAAAAAAACCTGTGATATAACTAACAAGTAACAACGGCACCCCGTGCTCATGTTATGCGCCCCAACATCTAACGGTGGTAAGTCAGCCTCATCACCCTACTTTGCACGGCTCCTCTCACTCGGAACTGGCGGGAAATTCGGGTGCTTCTCGAAGCGCGGGAGATGGAACTCGGGAGCGCCAAAGGGGGAGACTTAACCACCCTTCCCTTTTCCTCCCCGTTTTGTTTCTTCTTGTTTTTTTTTTTTGTAAAAAAAGAAATACACTGCAATGATTTTGCGGGATGCGGAGATGTTTTAAAGAGGCGAGGATGGATGAGGGCATCTCTGTATTTTCATCCGGATGCTTTAAAGAGGACAACACCGACGGTAGGTACGCCCTCTGCAGGTGGGGCCCCCCTTTGAATTCCGGGGTGTCCGTTACGTTCTCCACTCTACGTTACTTGATAATGGCCGCCTTCTCCTCCTAATTTACAAAACTGCCATTTCCTTGCGGTAAATGCCGCTGCTCAGTGCTCACCCACAAGCAATTTTTGGTTGTGGAGATAAAACAAAGCCGACCAAACCATGAACATCACCGGTGCATCAACCAATATATTAGGATCGGCCATCAATATCATCCATAGTTATCGATATTCAATACTCAATTAATTTTGTATACCTCATTCACAGTTTTATTTTTAAGTCTAGAACTTATAATAATCTGAACTGTATATTATAATTATCTGGATTTTAATATTTTGTTTTATATCTGATACTGATATTACAAAGGAAAGGAATTACTAAGCCAAAGGTCCTCAGCATAAGTTGATCAATGGTCAATTTGAAAAACATACATAAAAATAAAATAGTACGCATGTGTTGGTCCAAGGAGGGCCGGACACACAAACATAATCCGCTGCTTCTGTCTAAAACATTAGGTGAGGCCGTTTGTACACGGATAATAGCATGTAATTTAATCAATTCTTCAATCTGAGTCACGCGGCCTTCGGATAAAATGTGGACTGTTGTTGCTCAGAAGTTTCAAATCCATTTAAAAAATAAGTATTTTGAATGAATAAGTCCAGAAAAAAAGGGGTGAAGGAGAAATAGGTAATTGGAGGATAGGAGGGAAGTTAGGTTGGGGGTTATGTTACCTTACCACAGAGTCAAGAGGTCAAGCGCAGTGAGTCGTACAAAGGGGTAAAGAGAGGAGTGAGGCGGAAACAGTATCCAATGCGTTGCATCATATGTGACCCTAACCTCTCCAGAAGCGCATGATTCAAGAGGGGGGACCTCTTTCCCTGACGTGGCTCTCACCCATTCGATCCTTCCCTCTCGTCGGGATTCATACTAACACACCAATTAACAAACCCCCCCCCCCTCAAAACTCCCATCGCCACTCTCTCTCTCTCCCTCTCTCTCACTCTCACTCTCTGTGTCTTTCTCTTTGCAGAATTTCCCAAATTTCTCCTCTATCCTATCTCTTTCGCTCCTCAATTACCTTTTTACTTCTATCTTGCAATGCATGATCTTCTGGCCAAATGCCATCTTGATTTTTAATTTCAGCCTTTTGCTGGTTTTTCATTGGCGGAATTCGCGGTTTTTGATTCCGGAAATGCTTGAAGCCATGGAAAGTTCCGTTAATGGTGGCTTCTCCCACTTGCAGAGCTGTGGTGATAGCAGCGAAGAGGAGCTCTCTGTGCTCCCTCGTCATACCAAGGTGGTCGTTACCGGAAATAACCGTACTAAATCGGTGCTTGTTGGTCTCCAAGGAGTGGTTAAGAAGGCCGTAGGGCTGGGCGGTTGGCATTGGCTGGTAACTTTCTGCGCCTATTTGGATTACTTCCAAAATCGGTTTCAGTATTTTGGATTTCTTGTTATTGAATTTCCCTTACAATGTGCTTTCCCTTCACTATATTCTCCTGAAATTTGTGTTTGGGGGGGATTCAACGGAAATGCTTCTAAGCAATGTGGGTCTATTCGGCCGTTTACTTGTTTTTATCCAATTCCTCTATGCTATCATTCCAATTGCTTCATTTGCTCGGTCAAATTTATTACGGGTAAACTTCCATTCCCCCCTCAGAAATTTACCATTTGAACCTAATGCCAAGTGTTTTGATCCGTTTCATTCCCTAGCGGATGAAGTCTTGATTAAAAACACTTCATAGATGTTTTCACATAAAAAAAATTCCAGTATTGGGAATTTTGTGTTGTGATTTGAATCAATTTATTCATTCTTATTGATTTTGAGTTACAATCCCAAGTCATTGTTTGTGGATATCCATTGCATATCTGAGTTGATCCGTGGATCTGGTATTTTAGCTGCGGCTTTACAACTATCAGTTCCTTTCTTGGGACTTTTGTATGGTCTGGCGTATTCGAATGTAGGTAATCGATCTATCGGGAACTCAATTATAATGACGACGTTAGCATTTGTAAATTTTAAGTAGGTATGAGTTTCGTTTATTAAGTGAGCTATTCGATAAAATACGACATTGAATTTTTTTCTTCAGTGATATTTGCTTGTGAATTTTTCTCACTTTCAACTTCTACCGATCTATCTATCTAATTATATACTATTTTATGTGTATGAATGTTGAATGCATTGCACAATTTATTGTGAACGTGAAGGGTTAGATGTTATTTTTGGTTGAGGATTGGCCCTCTATATTGCAAGTTTGCAACACATTATGCT
>QFDD01010709.1:0-10182 GCA_006871305.1 Vachellia collinsii
TACCTTTTTTTTTTCATTGAAAATAAATGGAAACATCAATAACTAAACCGTACTCAACCGCTTAAATATTAAATACGAACTATCCCCCACCACGATATAAGGCTTCCATGGCTCCCACTAGATGGAAAAACATGATTGACAATCACAAAACGAAAAATTCAATATTTCAATTCATCCAGACCTAGTCCAGGGAAATAATATCAACTAAGTTTCAAAATATATAAAAGAATACAAGAAAACCCAATCAAAGATTAAAGCCTGCAGTTTGAACAGCTCTGTTCTGTTCACTGCTGTAAAAGTCATATGAACATTGAACATGCATAATAGTAGAATTATAGGCAAAAGAAAACACCAGTATTTTTCCAGCAGCCCAGCAGAATCCCAGAGGAAAAAAAATCAAAAGCAATCACATCAGAGAGAAAATGACTCGGACAATCAAAGTCACCATGCGAAAATTCAATGGCAGCAAAAACCCAGAGCTAGATATTAAAACGGAATTAACTAGATAACATTAACAGTGTGATCTGTCAAGGAGGGAACCATCAACAATGTGATCTGTTAAGGAGGGAATTCGAAGTTCAAACCTGGAGAATACAGATGGAGGGGCGAGACTCGATAGGGCGACTGACGGACTCTGACTGAGTGGCGAGGACGCGAGAGGCAATCAGGAGCTGCGAATGCAAGACGAAGTTTAAACCACGATCCACGAGTGGCGAGGCGAGTGTGTTGAGACGGCACGACCGAAGTATACCAAAGTTACTTGTACAAAACAGGACATTAAAAAGACATCAAATTTAAAGTTGGAAGGTTTTTTTTTTTTTTTTCCAAAATGATTTATGGTTGATGAGGTAAGTATGAGAAATGAATTTTATTTAAGTTTACATGAACGTAATTTTTTAACGCTTTGATAAACATACTCTTATACTTCGTTTGGTATGCGGAAATAATTTCGATAAAAGTGAAAATAGAATTGAACTTGAAGGTAGAGGTAAAAGTATGTTTGGTAGAGAAGTGGAAGTGAGATATACTTTTTAAAAAAATGCATAATTTTATTGTGAAGAGACCAAAATATCCTCACCCCATTCCCTTCACACACCAAGCTCACCACCGGCAAGAAACCATTCTTATCGCAAAGCTCCACTGCCATTCATTTTAGCCTTTAACACCATATTCAAACAAGAAATTTTGCAAACAACCACCATCAATCATACAAATTTTACATAAATGATGAAAAATTAAGCATCCATGAATCTAAAATATGAAACAAATCGCGAGTCACTGATGTTGTGTGCACAAATGAGGAGGATGAAGCATGTACGAAAATGGAGGAGACGACATCATGAGTCTTGACCAAGGAGAGAGTAGATCTAGAGAAGATGCTCTCAAATGTTGCCTCAACACTGTTGTCGATGATAGAGCCAAATCTAGAAAAGCTTGTGTTCTGCAATGAGTGTGGAAGATAAACATGGACCCAAACTTTGCCATCGCAGTCCTCATCGTTGTCGCCGTCCTAATTGCCATCACAGTCCTCACCACTGTCATGGCACCACCATCATCCTCACTGCACCGTCTTTGGGTCCCTTTGCCGTAGCAATGGCAAAATGGTCTAAAGTTTGGGTTCCATGGAACTGAAACCTAATTATCATGGGAGATCAAGGAACTAGCAGTTCCCACATTTGATGGAATTGGCAAATCCATGAAACCCATTTTCATGAGTAGGTATATTTTTAGGTTTCCACCCCAATTCCACTTCCGAACCTTTGGTTCCATTGAACCAAACAAGGCAATATTGATTTTTAATGAGGACCAAGGCTAAGAGTACATGGAATTTCACACCACTTTATCTCACTAAAAAATTACAGAAAAATCAAAATATGGGACCAAATCATGGTGAAAAATTTATACTCATTTTGAGGTGAAGACATTGAAAGATTACAATTTAAGTAATTTGGTTTTCTCATGTTAAAATTTGGATAATCAGTTCCAAATCCTCAGACTTTAATTAATGTGAAGTTTGGAAAGGGAATTGTCAAATCTTTACTTGTAAACTTATTATGTAAATAATTTTTTGAAAATAATAAAAATTTGAAACATGAGTTGCAAATTATGACATAGTAATAGGGATATCATTTGATCCAACAACTTTATTATCTTTCATTTTTTTTAAAAGCTTTCTTATCCTTGCCAACTTGAATCCTTTGGTAAAATAAGAAATTGTGTTCTACATCTCTAGTCGTCAAATCCTCCAATTTACAAGTCCAATCTCCACCTTCGTAATTGAGCAAGTTATAAGGGCACGTTTGGTACATAGGAATTGGAGGTATGGAAATGGAAATGGAATTCAATTCCATGGGATTGCATGTTTGGTACAAAGAATTGATTGTGGAAATGATTTCCATCAAAATAGCTTGGATTTGTAATTCCAACATATTAATGCCTCCTTTTTTTTTTTTGTCAAAGTGCTATGAAGGTTTTAAATATTTTTTAATTTAAAATAATATTTTGGTCTTTTCATATAAAAATTAGATTTCATTTCCATGACATACCAAACGTACTTTGAAACTCCATTTCCATTTTCATATCCATATCTATTTCCATTTCCATTTCTATCAAAATCAATTCCGCTGTATCAAACGTGCCCTAAAAGTACGTCTCTCATCTATTCTTAATATCTTCATCTGTAACCAAAACGTCGCCTTTTTCATCTTTTATACATCTAGATCCAAATCGCTCTATCTTGTCTCTTTATCCTTTTCAATCTTGTAAATAAATAGCTTTGTACATATTTCATATGGGGAACTATAATGGGACTTGAGGGATAAGTCACTGACTCACTGTATATGAGTCTTTTGTGCTATTATCAAGTGAAGCTATACCTGTTGTGGTGGAGATTTGAGGTGTAACAAATTAAATGTGTCTCCATTATGTATGTTTCCCACTAGAAAATCCTGATGTTTGGTTTGGAAGGATTTTTTTTAATGGAAATGAAATAAAAAAAAAATCGGAAAGGCAATTTGAAAATGAATGGGAAAGAAAAGGATTGTGAAAGGGAACATATTATTCATTATATTATACTCCTCCTCTTGTTCTTAATTATATATGATTAAATTAATAAGGTTAGTTAAATTAATTAATATGGTATGTTTTTTTAAACACTTTAATAATCGTCCTCAATTTCTTCCATCCCTCCCTTATTTGATTAAAAGAGTATCAATAAAGATAATTTGAAAAAACACTGATAAGTACAGGAAATATATATTATATTTAAGAATAAGATTAACTCTTTAATTATGTATTACATTAAGGATTGGAGGAGTATTCCCTATCAATTCAAATTTGACTCACATGCATGGCTCCAATTACTAACATGTCTTTTTTATTCATATTAAGTTCCAACACTCACCATGTGCTATATCTTGAATTTTGAGCTTAAATTAAGTATATTATTAAGTTTAATTAAGTAGGAGCCTCAAGAATATCCTGAAAGATAGAACAAGTTTTTAGAGATTAAATCACAAAAAATGTTTTTAATGGGCTAAAGTATAAAACATTTTTAGAGCCTTTGGGATAGTTCCCATGGCCAAAACGAAAGGGACTAAGGGAGTAAGGACTTAAATGTAAAGGATGAAAAGGGTCAAAGATAGAAAAAGAATATGAAAAGTGTATGGCCATGGGGCCAATTGTAATTATTGAAAGTTAGAGAGATACGAAAGTGTGTAAATAAATATTATGAAATTGCATAGTAATATAAAAACTGGAAAGTGATTTAGAAAATATTTTAATCTGGAAAGGGGTTTATAAGTTACTCTAAGACCCTCAAGGAGATATATAATGAAGAGGACCACATGAATGATAAGTTATGCTACAGTCAGAAGTGTAATTTTGAAACGTTTTGGGTCTTTAGTGCAATTATGAAAAATTCACTCTTGCCTCATTATAAGTCTTCCAACTGTGAACTAATATGAGAAATAATTTCATACTTCTAAATATCACGTCATTTATATTTTACCTAATGAAAATGTTCTAAGTATTTCCTAATATAGATCTTATATCCCATCAATTTCTCATAAGTATTTCTCTTTTTCTATAACCCATTATAATAGATATTTATTATGGAAAAAGAGAAATAATTAAAAGAAATTTATGGGATGTGAAATTCACATTAGGAGACATTTGGAACATTTTCATTGGGTAGAATATAGATGATGTGGTGCTCTGAGAATATATATATATATATAAGTATTTCTCCCAATATTAGTAAACACTATTTAATTTCTTTCAGTCATTTTGAATATTTTCCAAAGTGAGATGACATAATTAAGTGGTGTTAATGAGCTGTAAAGGGTAATTATTCTTTTGATCTTTCGTCTCCCATATGTTGTAAATATCTGAAAGCACTTCAATTTAAATTTACACTTCTTGTATCAGAAACATAGCTTAGAGAAAAGAAAAAACTAAACAAAACAAGGTAATTAAATATGTAAACAACAAGGTACTTGTTAACTTTTAATTGAAGAGATAAAAATCTAACATAAAATGCATCTATTATATTTTATGAATGCAGTCTAAAATTTTTTTTTTTTTAGACCGCACCCATGAAATGCTTTAAAATTTATACACTTATTTACAAAAATATCATCAGTCATATTTTTTAGATCTTACCTTTTATGTATAGTCTAAAAATGGCAGTTTAGATAAACATTTTTCTACCGGGTTAAAAACAATAATGCTGAAAGCAAGCACTCACTTCTGTCTTTTACAAGTCCCAAACTGATCATACATATGATACAGAAATCACAAGCTTAAAAAAAAGTTGCATTATTAAATTGTCAAGTGCCCACAATTTATACAAGCAGACGCACATACCAATCAAGTTCAATCTCTCATCAGTTTTCCAATTGTGATGGTGTAAAATTCATCCTCTGAATAAGATTTTGGCGTCCTTGCAAACTCCGTAGATACTTGTTCCATGGTTGGACGATATTGAGGAGTCTCATTCAAACATGACAAAGCTAGTTTTACAACTGAGATCAAATCATTGAGGATTGGTATTGTGGGTGGAGAAAGTCGTGGGTCCAACACATCCTTTAGCAACAAATTACTGATACCGATTGAATTCTCTGTCAAAGATAAAATAAGCCCTGCAGGAATTGCACACATAATGGTTTCTAAAGTCAACACTCCAAAGCTAAATACATCACATTTCTCGTTTGCCTCCATGTTGAGAGTAATCTCTGCAATAGATTAAATGTTATGTATATCCATAATATTGCAAAGGGCGGTAGTATTTTGGAAAGAACAAACAAAAATGTATTACCTGGTGCAGCATGCCCAAATGTGGTCATGTTGTTTGAATTAGTGTTCAAAAACTTTGCTTTTCCAAAGTCAATGATGCGAGTTTCTTCATATTCTGAACTAAGAAGAACATGCTTGCTTGATATGTCATGATGCACAATAGGAATCGAACAACCATGATGCATATGGAATAAAGCATTAGCCACACTTTTAACAACATTCACCCGCTTATTCCAGTCAAACTTAGCGGCTTGTTTATGATTCTTTAGTATGCTATTCAAGCTGCCACCTTCCAAGAACTCATAAACCAAAATGGAAAAATCAAAATAAAACCCATATAGCTTCACAATATTGCGATGTTTGATTTCTATTAAAGCTCGAATCTCACTTTTAATCTCGTTCAAGATTTCCCCACTTGGCATTGAATGGAGCATCATTACAGCGACAACATCACCTGCAGGCAACTCAGCCCTATAAACACTTCCTTTGCTCCCTTTCCGGACGAGATATCTTTCATCAAAGTCCTTTGTGGCTTCAATGATATCTTTATACAATATTCCTATTTCAAAATGCCTTGCAAAGTAATCATCTTTTGGTGGAGCATCATCATCCTTGTTTCTTGCTTTTTTGGCTATTCTAGAGAAAATGAAAATTGCTCCAAAAAGAACTAATAGCAATATGGCCAATGGGAGGAATATTATCAAGAACTTTTTCTTCTTACATGTCCATTTGTTTGGAAATCACCACAAAGACTTGAACCAGTGACATTACCACACAAACCTTTATTATTCCTCAATGCATCAAAGTTGTGAAAGGCTAGTTTGTTTGGAAGGGAACCTTCTAATTGATTGTATGATATGTCAACAATAGATAAGGCTGACATTGACTCACTGAAACTGGGAGGAATGGAGCCTGTGAGATTATTATGTGAGAGGTTCAATACTTCCAATTTGAATAACAGTTCAAGCCTCGATGGTATTGTTCCAATTAGCAAATTATCACTGAGATCAAGTTGTTCAAGGTCTTGGAGTTCACCAAACTCAAAGGGAATGCTTCCATCAAATTTGTTTTTGCTCAAGTTCAAGAACTTCAAGCTTTTTATTTCCCCAAGCTCTCTTGTGATTGAGCCACTAAAATTATTTTCCGCCAACTCCAACTTTTCAAGATGACTAAGTGATATTATATCTAAGGGGATATTACCAGAGAATTTATTGTGGCTCAAAGAGAGCTTTGTCAATTTAGTCAACTTCATTAGTTCTTTTGGAATTTGTCCAAAGAACTGATTTGAAGACAAGTCAAGTTCACCAATCTTAGTTGCCTTTCCTAATTCTGGTGGTATAGCACCAGAAAGCTTGTTACTATGAATAACTAATCGTGTGAGATTTTGACATTTCCCCCATTTGGATGAAAGGTGGCCATACAATTGATTTCTACTTAGATCGATGTAGTTCAAATGAGGATATACTCCAAAAGCATTTGTCATATTATCAACTAATTGGTTACCCTGAAGAATGAGTCTATCTAGAGTAGGACAATTCTTCAAACTAGTTGGAATAGGACCAGTGAATTGGTTACCTTGAGCAACAAACCTATATAACCGCCAACTTTGACAAACATGTTGCGGCAAATGGCCATGGAATTGATTATCACCCAATTGTAAATTATACCAACTTATGTTATTCATTTCTCGTGGAAGTTGACCACTGAGACTATTCCCCATCACTCCTAGAGTGTATAGCTTTGTCAAGTTTCCTATAGTGGAAGGAATAGGTCCTAAAAGATTGTTATATTGTAGAAATATTTGTTGTAAATAGATCAAGTTACCAATGGATTGAGGAATTGGACCAGAAAATCTATTGTTAGAAAAGAATAGTAGTTCAAGATTTGTTAGGTTTCCTATAAAGGGAGAGATTCGCCCAGACAATCCATTATTAAATGATTGAATGTTAATGAGAGAATCGAGTTTCCAGAATTCAGTAGGAATAGAACCCGTGAAATTGTTCTCATGAAGATAAAGATTTTGTAACTTGGTCAAGTTTCCAATTGAGGATGGAATTCTCCCTGATAGAGAGTTGCCTTGCAAACGAAGGTCTTGAAGATTGCTCAACATTCCAATCTCTTTAGGAATGAAGCTAGAAAGCTGGGGATTTTCTCCAAGCCATAGGAGATTCAAATTCCTCAAATTCCCAATTTCATGGGGAATTTGTCCCGTGAGATTACATGTACTAAGATCAAGATGATTTAGAGTGGTCAGATTCCAGATTTTAGGAGGAATGGTACCCCCAATTGAATTATCTGACAAACTCAACATCAAAATACTTGACAAGTTACCAATTTCATTGGGAATGAATCCATGAAATTGGTTGGAACTTATGTCAAAGCGGAGGAGATTAGGAAAGGAAACGAAGTTGAGACTTGAAAGTGTACCTTGAAGGCCAAGATGTGAAAGACTTATAGTGGTCACAGACTTGGATTCATCACAAGAAATTCCCCTCCACAACTCCCTGCAAGGATCAGTATCATTCTTCCAAGAGGACAAGGTAGCTTTGCTTTGGTCATCAAAGCTATCTCTCCAGTTCAACAGGGCTTTTGCTTCGTTATCTCCATCAGCAGCTGACGCAAAGGATGCAACACAAGTGAATATGAACAGAATTATACACCATAATGCTAGCAGCTTTGTGGAATCTCTTTCAGACATGTTTTTTTTTTGGGTTAAGTTTTGATCAGGAATAAATTCAAAGACGAAATATTAGTTCGGTGGATGGGTTGGTGGTTGTAAATGGTGGGTATCTAAGTCTTGGAATGTTAAAATTGATGATACAGATCTTAGTATGGATTGGCCTTGCAGTCAATAATTGACCTCAAGAAAGATTAGTTAGCCATTATTGCTGCAACTACACCTTTTTCTTTATGTTATCCTAGTTTCAAGCGATATAAGATAGGAGAAATACTTACATACTCCCCAAAGAGCCACGTTATCCATACTCTACCCAATAAAAATATTTCAAATGTCTCATAATGTGGATCTCACATCCCATAAATTTCTTCTAATTATTTCTCTTTTTCCATAATAAATATCTATTATACCGGGTTATGGAAAAAGAGAAATAATTATTTGAAATTTATAGGATATAAGATCCACGTTAGGGGAAACTTAAAACATTTTAATCGGGCAGAGTATGAATGACGTGGTATTCCGGAAGTATGTAAGTATTTCTCCACAAGGTAGATGGTGATCTAGATGTTATTAAGTTTTCCTTTTGAAATTGATCGAGTTCCACTTCTTTTCTTTTTATTTTCTTTGTTGTTTTTGGTTTTGTTTTGTTTCTTGATTTCCAACAGCAATAGGAACTCATCATTATTGTTATCCCAACACCATGAACTTCAGAAACAACTTGATTAAGATCTGTTAGGATTTTATCTTTAAATTTATTTCCATAAAATTTACATCACACTACCTGTTGAGAATGACAATTAATTAGTGCTCCCTTATCCCTCATGTCCTAATTACAAGACAAAGTTAAAGAAATCCTATCTTGGTGCAAGATGCAGGACAAATATGTAGTTAATAGTTGTTTTTCACTTTTATCCTTCTATTACAAAGTACTAGTAAATAAATTGATATTTTCCACTTTCAATTACATCTTTTAATAAGGATAAAATGGACAAATTTTATGCACATTCAATATTTAATTAATATTCTTTAATTCATGTGAATTAGTTGTAATTTGAACCTGATGAGGAGGTATATACTTGAGGGGTCTTTCCTTGTCATTCTCATTGTAACAACCTCTCGTGTTCCTATGTGCATGCTTTTGACAGACACGTTATTAGTGGCATCACGCTCAATCCATTTACCGTTCTCACCTTTTATAGAGAAAAAGGCAAGCTTTACTTTTAGACACAATTAATGCTTCGTAACTACTGCATTTTAGTGACTCCTTGATATGTGAATATATATATATATAGGAATTTAAAGGACAATACTATCACTTTACATTGCACTAGTCAAGTGGGAGAAGTCCTATAAAAAAAAAAATTCCAAAAGAGTAGGTGTTCAAGTGGTCCCCGTAGAGGAAGAAGTGCAAAAGATTCTATTTAGGAAGATCTTAATAAAGTCAATTTATTTTTATTTTATATAATTTTACTATTTAAACTAGACATTTCGCACTTAATAAATTATTATGAAGATTTGAAGTATCATTTTTAGATATTTCAAATTATATAAATGATCTTTCAAAACTATCAATAGTTTGTTTTATTTTAAATTGAAATATTGAGTTATCAAATAGAATCTCAAATATATTATTTAATGTCTTGTTATTACGTTGCAATATCTTTAACTTCATTTATGTAGATCACATCTTATCATTTATACCTTTAGAATATTTATTTTAACTCTGTAGAGTCATTAGGATTAGGAATTTTATCTATTTAAAGATCAAATCATGTTCAGTTATTTCCAAAAAAAAAAACAATGAGTGTAAATTTGGTTTCACAAGTATTTACTTTTTGGTTTTGATTCTTACTAGAATGTTTTTAGGTTGTAAGTGCTTGATCAACTCTTTATGTATTTTTTTTTTATTAATTAGGATCCAAGAACAACTTACTTTAGTCCTCATTAGGGTTATAATTTTATGATGAACTTTGCTTGTTCTGAATTTTGGGGATATGACTTTTGAGTGTACTGTTTTGGGTTTCTAGGGCATAGGTGTTCATACCGTAAATGTATGGGTTGTAGCAAGTAACAAAGTGATGGAAAAAGATCATTTTTACAGATACATGTATAAAAATCTTGACCAGGCAAAAGACTAATTATTGAACTTAATTTAGTAGAAGTAATCAAATTTTTATGTGAAATGAAAATTTTGAAAACTATTTTAAAAG
>QFDD01010710.1:0-13607 GCA_006871305.1 Vachellia collinsii
AAGTCAACTGCAATATTATGTATGAAAAGCATGAGATAGGAGAGACTGACCGGCTCCAGGATCACATCTCACAGCGTGATCTCTATCTGGGCAATGGCATCTGAAACTATAAACGTCTACGTTGGAGTTGAAGCCACACTTGCCTCCGGTCTCCTCACATAAACTGCAATCAGACACTATCCAGTTTAATACAAACCCTCTTCTCAGGACTTCTCCGTTAACATCAGTATTATTGTCCACTTTCGTTTTGACCACCCCACCATTACATTCCTCAAACGCAGACCTCAGATTTTCACCCTCCACTGTCATTCCCAAAACAGACCTCGTTTCGTTTTCTTCAGAACACCCAACTCTGTACTTCCCTAAATATTCTGGCAGCGCCCCCAAGTTGCATCCGAACAGCAAGAGTAGGTCCATCTGGTTCAGAGCGAAACTGAATCGGGTTCCCTCAAGGGTGATGTTGTGAGTACGAGGAATCACACATGATGATGTGCCGTTTGACGACGACGAGGTAGCGGCAGCTTCCGACACTCGAATTGACCTACCCTTGTAGGAAATTTGATGGATAATGTACTGAATGTTGGAGATATGGAGGATTGGGAGACCATTATATGGACAAGAAAGACCGAAACCCGGGTATCCACAGAAGGATCTTTGTCGGCCTTCGATGTAGAATGGGTAGGTTATGATTTGGTTACCGCAGGTTGCGGGTTGACAGGCTTCGTAACTTGGGTTGAGAGATGAACACAAGGTGATTGTGGTGAACAAATAGGATAAGAACAAGACTGAATAGGACTTGTTGTCGATCATGATGGGGACTTGTTGTTCCTTTTCATTTCATGTATATATCCTCAGTAAAAAAGCACAAAGAAATAGTGACCGTGAATTGCCGCCACTCCAGCCATTTCTTTGACTAGAAGCAGGAATGTGGCCTGGGCTATTCAATGCGCGTTTCAGGCTTGTATGAAATAGCCCCGCTTCTCTTTTTCTCTCTTTCCATCCTCACCAAGGGCCTGTTTGGGTTGAAGATAAGTTAAAGGAGGGGAGGAAAAATGACACCTTCCATTCATTTGGCTTAAAAATTTTAGTGGAGATGCGAGATAAAATTTTAACTCATTTTTCCTTTCTTTGGTTTCCCCCAATTTGGGGTGGAGCTACGTTCAGTGGCTATTTTACCTTCACAAGGAATACGATATTTCAATAATACACATTACACATGTTAAAAAAAAAAAACAAACGCGCGTCTGCGCTGTCTACTCTCCACTCTGCTTCCGTTCACCGCGTCTTCGCCCACCCACTCTCTACGTCTTCACCCTGCACCCTCCACTCTCTACCCTGCGTTTTCACTGCTCGCTGTTTTTATTTGACTAATTATCCAACCAGTAGACACCGCTCGCTGTTTTTAATCCGAACTTGAAAGAATGGATGAAAATGTTGTCGGCAACTTACACAGAGGAAGCATGAAAAACGTTGCATAAAGTATTGTTTCGTTTTTTACTCTTTAATTCTCTAGAAAATTTGCCAGTTTTTTCTTTGGGTCAACAAATTTTCCCTGTTTGACACGCTCTTGATTATGAAAAGAAAAGGTTGGATAACTCAAAAGTCAAAATGATGAATGATGAGTCATTCAAGCACTATCAAATGGTGACAGGTGTATATACATCAAGTTTTCTTAATCTGTTTCGGTTAGTTAAAAATGACTTTTATATATATATATATATATGTTATAAATATTATTACGTGGATGTCCATATTTCTCATTATCCTAGATTATGTATCCCCCTATTCTCTTATGTAATATTAGATATTGTAAATTATTGTCTATAAAAGTAAGGTACCACATATGTACTATACACTTTAGAGATAATCAAGAAGAGTTACTTCCTATTCCTCCTTACTTTTCTCTTTTCCTCCATCTTTTTTCTCTTAAATTTATAATACGTTATCAACACGAGACTTTACCCAAGGGCCAGGTTCATAATCTGCCCTACATTACTTAATTGATTCAATGCTTTTATATTTATGATTTCCCATGTATCATATTGAAATAGAGATTTTATAACCTAAATCTATTTATATGGACAATTTAAATCTTTCAATACTTTGAATTTTGTTCCCGAAGACTTATACTCCGAATCAAAAGTTTATTTGAAATTTATGATAATGCAGTTCATATGCTTTTAACTTGTACTGATTTCATGTATGAAAGGAGTAAAGCTTTGATTTCAGGAACCATAGGATCAGAAAAGATAAAAGTTGCGAAAATTTATTTTCAGCATTTATTTTCTGAAGCTGATTTGGATAGGATCAGAAACCCATAGCATTTATTTCAGGAACCCATAGGACACATGTGTATAGAATCCCCCACCCTTGTCGATGCTGATTTGAAGAACCACAAATAAATTTTGTTTTGAAATCACTTTGAATATGTTTTCAGCATTTATTTTCTGATCCCTTATGATGCTGCTTGTTATTTATTTTTATCTTGAATGAGAGGAGGATAAAACTGTGACGCCTCCAATGACCACAGACGTTTTTGGATCCTTGTTCATTGATTTGGTTTTGGAAATTTAACTTTGAATGGGCATTTATTTTCAAACCCATCAATATTTTTGGAGACCTGCGTCAACTCCGTTGGAAAATCGAAGGCTTGCAAATGTTTTCCTGTTTTGACTTAAAATCAAACATGGCTTTGATAACTAACATTTATATGGGAGAATCCTTGTCCAAATGAATTTCGATGTATTCCTTCACAGTTTTCGCTGTAAAACACACCAGAAACTAACCCTAGAACGCTAAAAAAGCTACCCCATGGTTGCCAGAAACTATTACCTGAGTTTTAGGCTTGACGGCCACGTGGGGGAGCCAATCCGGGTCGGGCAGTCAACCCGACTCCAAGAAGAAGAAAAGCAAAACGCATAACGGGCTGTCGTTTTGGACCTTTTTGCAGAAATGTTTTTAAAATCATTCTTGGACTACTAAAATAATTTATTTTTGGCAGCATATGGGCCTCTGAGTTGGACCTTTTCTTCTGATAATGCTATTTAAAAAATTTCCTATTTAGACTGTATTTGATATTGGACGATTATTTTTATTGATGGACATTTATTTTAGTCCATAAAAATATTCTTGAGCCATATTATTTAAATAAAATATCCATAACATTTATGTGTGTGAAAATACATGTGGTTTACTCGAATTAATTCTTGAAATACTCGGTTGAGTTCAATTAAGTTGTTTTTCATTTGGGCCATTTGTGGAATATTTCATAACAATTTAATCAAATAGTTTTGAGCTCATTTGTTCAGTGTCATTGTACTTTCCTATGCACAATTTATTTTATCAAAAATGTTGAATATTTTTATTCAATTGCAAAATTTATTTTTGCATGGTATTCAATTGGTGGATTTGTTTTATTTATTAAATTTTGCAATTATTTAATTGATGGAATTATGCAAAGTTGCATTTAAATCGTAATATGGAAGAATAAATTATTGTATGCTTGCATGGATTACATGAGAGAATTTAATATTTTAGTTTGAATTAGTTGATTAAATTATCATCAAAGATATGCATATCTGGAATTCAATTGTATACGATTGATATTTGTTTTTAGTATACAATCTTGAGGAGTAGACATAACATCCTCTATATTAGATATATAAAAGACCTATTTGTTTTTTGGAACAATTTATTAGAAAGGTGTAACCATCAGAAGTTGATTATCTTTCCAAAAGCCCATTATAAATGGATATCTTTGCATTTACAAACTTTAAGTTTGTGAGCAAGAATAACTTAGCCATGTTTCATGCATCCAACTTTATCCTATTTTAGTAATATAGGGAGAAATGCTTTAATAATTACGTTAATTTCTTACCCTTTCGTAGTTGAACAAAACAATGAGTTTTTTCATTGAAAAATCATGATCCATCCAATTGACTTGACTCTATTCTCATAAGTGAATATCTAATAGTGGTGGTAGTCGAGATAGCGGATGCGACAACAACCATGGGCATATGCATGGTTGGAATCGTAGTGATTCTAATTCCCACATGAAGTAAGGAAAAACTGATGAAAACCATAAAAAGGGCTAAGAGAAAGGTTGGCATCGCGTATACAATAACGGGCCATTGGAAGACAAATCGTCAATTCGCCTACATAATTGGTTGCTTCCTAATCAAGCCATTCATACCAATTGTTCTCCCCCCTATTGTGGAGTGTCTTTGAACGTACCTCTCTTAGCAAAAAATTGTCGAGTCGAGGACAACTTGCGACGAAAATAATGGGACATAGCGAGAGATTTCTCTCTCTCCCTCGGTGCCAAAAACCTATCAGTCCAATCAGGGCGCTCAGAGGTGTGTCCTAACAAAGTCAATATTATGCATTGAAAGAAAAAATGTGGGTATAATAAATAAAGGGGAAATTACTATAAAGTCTTATGTAAAAGAATTAATATCAGAAATGTCTCATTGACAACTCAAGCAACTACCATTGACAACTTCTTGGAACATTTTTAATATTAATTCTCCTGTATGAAACTTTATAGTAATTCCCCCATAAATAAATTGGATATGCATTGAAGGCTCTAAAAGAGCCAATATTATGTTACCTAAATGAGCAGACTTATGTATTGAAAATGTATTTTATTCTACCAAATCTACAAGAAACTTATTAAGTTTCAAGATATCCATAGAAATGGATACCATATAGAAACAATAATTGAAAATAATTTAGGGTGTCTTACATTACAAATTCATTCTTTGGTAGAAAATATATATTATAAAATCTTCATCAATTTTTCGTCTAGCTTGCGCTATACATAGAGCAGGGAATTAGGGCCAGCCCTATAGGGCTTAGGGTCTAAACGGGCCCGAAAATTTCCACAGGAAAATTCAGTCAGAAATTCCATCGGTAATTTGCAACGGAATTAAAATTCCGTCGGTAACCAATTTGTGACGGAATGAATTCTGTCAAAAATTCCGTGGCAAACCAAAATTCCGTCAGTAATTTCATGGCAAATTCCATTGCTAATTTCATGTTTTTTTATAGTGTACTTATTACACTTGCTTACATGTGTAAGTATAACTATTAACCCTTGAAGATGAGTTGAAATTATTATTCAGCAAATCCGTTCTGGTGAAAATCTAGCATATTTGTTCACTAAGTCACTTCATGCTACAAACATGTGATTTTACAAACTCAGAGAAATTGAGTGATGTGGTTAAAAGTGGGAGTCGATACACGCTGTACTCTTTTTCTCTTATATAGGTTTTTGTCCCACTGAGTTTTTCTAGAAAGATTTTCAATTAGACAGCATTGAGAAGTGTATCAATAATTATATGCTCTTTTTTCTTCTACTAGGTTTTTGTCCCGTTGGGTTTTTCTTAATTGGAGTTTTTTTAATAAGGCATATGTTTAGTCATGGACATTCAAAGGGGAGTGTTATAAATATTATTATGTGGATATCCATATATTCTATTATCTTCGATTATGTATTCCCTTATTATCTTATGTAATCTTTGATATTGTAAATCCTTGCATGTAAATGTAAAGCACCACATATGTACTGTGTACACTTCGGAGATAATCAAAAAAAGATATTTCCTATTGCTCCTTACTTTTCTCTTTTCTTCTATCTTTTTTCTCTTAAATTCATAGCAATATATATATAGTTGTATCAAGGAGGACGATAATTAAAATGATTCTAATCTAAAACATTATCTACATGGTCCATGTCAATATAAAAACAGCAAGCCGTGTCTTCTGGCTTCAAAATAATGTTTTTTATGATTAAAAGATCGAATTTGTTAATTAGTTTTTTAAAATTTTTTATTTGATTGATTAAAAATAAAAAATATCATTATATCATGTTATTATATTTATATTATAATATTAATTTATTTTGAAGTAAGATTTAAATTAATTTAAATATGATAGAATTAAAAAGATATAAATTAATATGTAGGGGTAAAATAATAAAATTGTGGTTAACACTCCTTCCTTACCCTCTTAATTCAAACAAAGGATCTCATATTTTTCCCTTATCTCTAGCAAATCAAACAATGTAATATAACCCTGGTCTCTCCCCTACCCTCAAACCAAATTTAAGATTAGGATGCAACAAATTTGAATAATTTCTTATGAAAAATAACATTATTTTTAGCTTTTTTTTTCCTGTAATAATGTGCCATTTAAAATAGGAAAACTGAGTATAAATTTCTAAAAATTAATTAGAAAATGAGACTTAATAAAAAATATATAGAATGTGTTTGCTAATTTTTCTTAGTTTTGATAGCATTTCAGTTCCTCCAAATCCAACCTTGAAGATGAGACATTCATTCATCGTTTTTCCTGCTAAGCACAGCTGCACAAGTACTATCCTACCATATGTTATCATATTTAAAATACTGTTAAGCATTAAATATGAGTACTTTTTTCAACGGAAATTTAAACCTTAGTTCGCTAAACTGTGAGGAATTTATATATTCCGCTAAACCGAACCCCATCTATGACAATCATTTACCGTTTTGAAGAGCAAACATTTGTCATACCAAACCAATAAAAAAATGTAAAGGAAAGCGGACTCGTGAATAGTTAGTTCTATCAATTTAGATCCAAGCCCATATAACAAAGCCCATAATCCTGTGAAGTATTTCCTCAAATTTCTCACAACGTGATAAATCATTGTTCAAATCTCTATCAAAAGAATTATTTACATTTAATACCTAATCCGGAGGATACATATGCTTTGGAGAAAAAAATCTGTTCACATCTTGTAATCTCCTAGTATGCTATTTTATTAGTGGCAACGCTGATATCCTTCAATATAAATGATTCAATCGGGGCAATTGGTGAGCGCCACAAAGCCGTTCAATTAGATTTGATCCTCAATCAAAAATGTATTGGCAAACAATTTTAAGAGGAACGTTACGGAAAAATATGAACAATGCTTATATTGTCACCCTAAGCCGTAATTCTTTACCAAAAAACAAACACAGCAGTAATTCATACACGTACTTGCAATTCTATAGCAAAATTTGTATTGTGTTAGTTTTTTTATGTAAAAGCTACATATGCTATTAGAGATAAGAGATGGGGGTGGTGAGGAAATGAAACATGTTTTTACATCACATTATTCACATCCAAAAGTTTTACACGATTAAAATCAAATAGTATTCTGCAATGGAGTCAACATAAAGCAAGATTCAGATGTTGATGACCAAGGAGAAGACACAAAAGGCTTTGGCGGCATTTCCAGAGAATCCATACTCGCTTCCAACATTTCAATCACCCTGCTCATGTTTGGCCTCTGAGCAGGAATTGTCTGAATGCACCACAGTCCCACCATTGTCATCTTCTTCGTTATCTCATTCTCCTCCACACCCGTTGCCTCTTTCACTCCCACATCACTTCCCTCTTCAAGCTTCTTGTACATCATCAATGGAGGGAAATACAACTCGCTCCTTGACTCGCTGCTTCCATCCAATTCCATGTTACTGTTCTTCTGCCCTTCAACCATTGCCAACAGCACCATTCCATAGCTATACACATCAGACTTATCTGAAACTCCCCCTATGCTTTTGTTCCACACTTCTGGTGCCACGTACCCGATTGTCCCTCTCGCATTTGATATCGAAATAATGCTCTCCTCTTTGGTGTTGAGCTTAGCTAGTCCGAAATCTGATATTTTTGGATGGTACTTCTCATCAAGAAGGATGTTATGTGGTTTTATATCGAAGTGCAAGATTCGGGTGTTGCATCCCTTGTGAAGGTAGTCTAGTCCTCTAGCTGTTCCTTTGGCAATCTGATACAGAGTCTCCCAACTCAGTGGCGCAACAGTTTGATCATCTGGCTGATTCTTTTTGGAAATGAACTTTTCAAGAGAACCATTGGACATGAACTCATAGACCAGAGCTTTTCTACGTCCTTCTAAGCAAAATCCAAGAAGAGTGACAACGTTAACATGGGAGGTCTTGCTGATGCTGGCAACTTCGTTGATGAATTCTTCGCTGTCTTCATTGGCTTCGTGCAAGAGTTTTACGGCTACATCACAACCATCAACAAGCTTGCCTTTGTAAACAACACCATAGCCTCCTTCTCCAAGTTTCACTTTGAATGAATCTGTCATTTTCTTCAAATCTGAGAAGCTGTATCTTTCCAGAGCCAGAGGCCCCTGACTTTGAAAGAAGGCTTCAATTTTTCGATCCTCCTTCTTGTTGCCAAATTTGCTTTTAATGAACCTCCATATTTTAGCTTTGTTTTTGCATATGGTGACTGCCAAGAGAGGCAATCCAATTCCAGTAGCAACAAAACCTGTGAAAAATAAACAAAAAAAATCTATAAAAAGCTATGGTGTGCCTTTGAAATGTTCAGACATCAAAACAGGAAAAAAAAAGGGAAAATAAATCTTTTTGCCATACCTAAAGCTAGCTTCAATGCTCTGTTCTTTTTACCTGCCACGAAAACATAGCACACTTAGATATTATGAAAAATGAAAATGAAACTTTTATATGTATGCATATATATATATATATATATTTGAGAACTTACTGCTGCTACTGCTGCTAACAGAACAGTCTGTATTGTGGGTTGTTCCATCAGGACAATAACATTTAAACGTAGAGCTATTACTCTGATTCGTTCCACATGTTCCTCCAGAAGACTTGCATGTTGAACACTCTGATGCATCATACTTCACATCAAACCCTTCATCCAGAGCATTCTTGAGCGAATCCAAGGGAATATCCACCGAAACTGGCACTTGAACACGATACCCGCATCTGCCAAATCCTGATGAAACTTGCTGCAACTGGGTTTCATTCACATAGAAAGCTTGCTCACTAGAATTGTTGCGGCACTTCAAGCTGTTCACACCAGAAATCTGGAAAGGACAATCGTAGAACACGGTGATGTTCTGAACTGTATCAGGGAGGAAACTGAAGGGACTGCCACTCAGAGAGGTGTTGGAAATATTAGGAGGACAAAGATCATATGCTGATGATTCTGGTACCCCAAGTCGCATGGTAAAACCAGTTTGGTTAATCTCCAGTACATTAAAAGTTTGTGAGTCAAATCGGATTGTAGCGTTTAGATCATTCAGGCACACAAGCTGGAAGCCATTTTTGCCACAAAAACTGGGTCTCCTGTGTCCCCAGAAAGGGTAGGTAATGTTTGTGAGAGATCCACAACTGTATGGTTGGCTGCAAACAGAGTATGTTCCATTTTCCTGAGAATAGGATTGTGGCAAAGCTATTGAGAAGAAGAAGATAACGGTGACTGCGGATGTAAGCAATGGAATAGGATGACTATCCATTGTTGGAAACCTTGAGGGATGGTGCTGAAGGCGAAGATGATGAATACAATATGCAGAGTACAAAATTTTAAATGGAAATCATTTGCGAGGAAGAGAGGGATGAACTTCCTGTCTGTTTCAGAAAGTGTGGTAGAGAAAATGAAAGTGAGTTTGGAACCTGTCATATGGAAATGTGTTCATGTGAAAGCAAAAGTCAGTCGAAAAGTAATGAATTATGTTGACTTCAAGAGCAGCAACCAAAGATTAGTTTTAATGGATAACATAAAAGACGCAGAAATGACCTGCAAGATTTATTTATCAAATCATATTAAAGATGCTTATCTGCTTGTTGTCTCTCTCACTGGGGAGAAAACAATATGATGCCTTTGAAAAGTAAGCCAGAAACAACAGAGACTCCAGAAAGTAAGGCACAAGCTAATTAGAGCTCCATGGAAACGCGCAAGGCTCAACAAGAAACGTGTGAAAGAGGCATAAAAGAAAGAGTTAAAGCAAGAGTGTGAGAGGAGGCAAGTGTTGTAATTTAGTAACACAAAAGCTTCTAGAAAAGTTGCGATTTTATAACTTCAAGCCTTTAGTTCTTACCCATCTAATAATTCAAGGGGAGAAAAGAGGATATGGGAGGCAGAACCATGTGATCCAAACCCAAGTTCATGTCTTCTTAATAGATAGAAATTAAAGATTTCATGCCATAAATCTCTTGCTCCCTTATGTGAAATAGGAATTAGATTAATGGTTTATTTTGATTGTAAATATAAAACCATAATTCAATTTTCCTTCTAATATATAATATTATATCTGAAGTATTCCTATTAATTGTATATGCTAAAGGGTTTTATATTAAATAATAGATCTAATGAATGTAAAATATGATTAACAAGGATGTTTTAGAAAAGTTGACCCTAAATCAAAGCCATACTAAAACTTTAGATATACTAATATTATTGAGCCAATATGAATCTTTGGAGTTGATGACAAGTGACAACTTGTATTGTTGATGAAGTCTTTTTTTTTTTTTTTTATAAGTTGGTGTTTACGTGGCAGATTATATTATGACAGAATTGATTAGTTAATTTGACAGGAACTAATGAACTACCACCACTCCAAAGAAAATTGAATCTAGTTGGCTTCTCTCACCAACCCACTCATAAGTCATATTTCTGTATTATTTAAAGTCAACCTCGAGGGGCTGCATGTGCCATGATTTCCTTTCTTAATGAGAAATTAATCATTATTTTTGAGGACCCCGTAATCCATATATATATATATATAATTTATTAGAAGAACGCACCAATAACTGCAATTTTAATTACTTAAATTAGTATGACTCATTTCTCAAATTTAAGACTTGTGAATTGTGATTGGATTGCATTTATCTGCGCTTCAATGATCATGTGGCAGACCAAAAACCCCATACTAAAATATTATTAATTGCTACACATTTTGCATTGATTAATGGAATCCAGCAGGAGACAAAGGGCTGTCACAACAGAAGCGAATTGCAAATGTACATGCTGGAGACTGATTTTTTTGAACAATATAAAATGGTTTTTAGCTGTAATTCAACACAACACCTATAAGATTAAATTACTGGAGATCATAAAGAAAGTACAATAAGATAAAACAGTAAAAAATGACAAAAAAATCCACACATAAAAAACATGAAATTCCACTATGAGGAACTGAGTGGACACGGACAGTAGTCGATCATCATGTCTTTGTGAAAGGGGAGAGACTATATTTTTTAAAAAAAATGTTAAGATATTAGATTGATTAATAAGTAATATCTCTTAAACTCTCTATTATAAGCATGACATAGATATAAGCCCCTAAAAGATTTTAAATAAAGATAACTTATAAAAACAAATATGAATGAGTTATAGGAATTTGGATCATAATGTCAACAATCTCCAGCTTGCTCAAATTCAGCAAAGCTGGTTACTGCCAAATGGTCTTAAAGGACAATCAAGTGATGCAACATGAAATGTCAACTAATGCTTGACCTTAATTTCTGGAAGAGGCTTCGTGATTAAGCATAAAGTTTATTAGATCTGTTTTGTTCCTTTTTTAAAATATATTACTTTAAAAAAAAAAGGCATCCACTATTTCAAGAAATTAATATGAAAGGTAAACACGTGTATATCACATCTATTTTTTTTAATAGAATAACTAGGGGAGCGTGCCACTTTAGGTAAACAATAATTGTCATACTCTCCACTACCGAGTAGTTACCTAATATTTTTGGGGGAATGATGCTTAAGCACCAAAGCAGAAAGTTAATTATGTTTAAGGATCTTTTGAAATTATTCTACACGATCTTAAATTCTTATCAGCAAAAAAAAAAAGGGTTGCTTGAGCAAAATGCATACTAGTCATATCAATTGAAGAAAACAGAATTCCACAGTGCCTCCATTGTTTTGGCAGTTGGCGATGGCACCGGCGGTGACCTTTCTTTTGTTTTTTTGGGCGACGGAGCTGTACGTACTTGTCGAAGACTTTTTCCTAAAAGGGATGGAATTCGATCTGTGGAAGTTTTTGGTATTGTAAAACTTTCAAATTTAGCTGCCAATGATTTTGGATGTACGTTCAGCAATTTCTTTATCACATCTTTCAATTAGAAACAATTAATTTAGAAGTCAAAGAAAAGAAATTTAATACGTAAGGTAAAGAGAATTTCGTAATCATGCATGGGAAAATTTCAGATTAATTGTTAGTGATCATGAAATTTCAATACTAAGATAAAGGTAACTTAATGGTCATGTATATATATAAATATGCAATGAAATTTCCTCTATATGTGACAATAAAAAACTAGTAAAAATTAGTAACCATGATGATCGCGACTTGCGATATTGTATGTATTTTGTAGCCAAAAATAGAGTTAGCTTCCTTTGTTGGAATGTATCTTGACGATCGCCAAGGATTATTACAGCCTAGTTAGGTTCTATAGTTGAATTCTTTGCATCTAGGATTTTACCCTAGAGTCTACTGTTCTTGTATTTATCTATCCAGCTTCGCCTTGCCTCAATTACACCACCAAAAAAAAAAAAAAAAGAGTTAGTTTCCTTGATGGAAGGACAAGGGTATTGGGAAAGAGACACATCCCTTTGTTTTTTTGCGCGAGGGAAAGAGACACATCTAAATGAACCTAAAAGGGTGCCTAATCCTCGAAATTTCCTCGTTCATACCATAATCGTGATGTTCACATGTAGCAGTAACTTTCATTGACGTCAGAAAATAAAGAAGAGAACAGGAACATATCGGGTTGGATCTGGGACAAGCCTTCGAACGTCAGACACTGAAGCTCACATAAAATTTAGACTGACAAAGTCAAACACTAAGGGAGACACCCCCTATTTGAAGTGATCAAATGGCAATATACTTCATTAAGGGCTTGTTTGGGAAGTAATAAAACCTAGGTTTCAAACCTTGGTTTCACAGAATCCGAAGTATGTATGTGAGAGAATTTTGTCTCGGCTTACGTGAAAGTGATTTTGAGAATTGATTGGCAAACAAGCCCTAAGAAGACGTTAAAAAGCCAATTAGACTCAACTTTAGATATTTTTACTGCCATGTTGTCCACACTCCATACATTAAGAATGCTTTCAACTGATCCATTAAAAAGGCAGGCTCAAGTCCAAAGTTTGAAATAATGATATGGCGATCAGAGTTTGAGGTTTTACTGATGTGTCTGCGAAGCCCTCCTGTAGTCTTGTGCATGAACTTTTCAAGTGAAAGGAGTTGACACACGAGTGCTTTTTTTGCCTACTTCCACGACACAAAAAATTAAGGAGAGCGACAATCTTTACATGTCAAGTACTACTAATATTTAATGCTCACAACTTGGTTGATTCACCATTCTCTCAATTCGACTTTACAAGTGTCAGTCTTTTTTCTTTTCTTATTCAACTTATAGATACATTTCTACTAAAGACAATTATATTTAAGATACTGTTGGATACTAAATGTAGGTATCTCCTTCAGTAAGAATTCAAATTTTGATTCACCATAATATAAGTGCTAGATCCATCCCCGTTCGTAGAGTTGGTCACTTTCTTGATTAATTTCCAAAAATGCACACTCATCTTTTGAGTTAGAAGCCCATTATTTCTGATGAAGTACTTCAGGGTTTGATCATTATATATACGGTTTGTCATCTTTCCAAAACTCCCCTAACGGAATCAACGATCGTTTATATCTCCAAGAGAATGTAAGGATATGCATATCATCAGAGCTGCGATTCCTTCAACTATATTTTAACGTGAATATATATATATATATATGTATATATATATAT
>QFDD01010711.1:0-12470 GCA_006871305.1 Vachellia collinsii
AAGACGTTCTCATCATATACACCAGGTGATATTTGAAGAGGTTGGTATCCACCATCCTAAAACGCCCAAGTTCGACACACAGAGAGGACAATAGATGAAGCCTCTCCAAACACATTTGAGATTCTGCATCTTTGATTTAGATCAACAGTAACATTCATCAGCCAATAAGAATTGAAGCCATTGAAGAAAAATGCAGAACCATTCACCACAAACTCTGTACATTAGTTTGAACAAACCCACCACCATCTGTTGTAAAAGTTATAGTGTGTAAAATAAAGGAAGTCCCACATTGCTTTGGTGAGAGGAAGACCAAGGGTATATAAGCTATCCTATGGTTGTTGTGAGTTAAAAGGGCTAAGACGAAGGTGGGTTTCATTCACACAACAATAAGCCATCAGAAGGCAAACGCAGTTGAAAACTGACAATTCCCTCCAGGTGATAAAATGCGGTGATGGGCCTTTTGCAAAAACTTATTTTAGAAATCTTGAATAAAATTTTCTTATCATGAAAATTAATTTTATTTTTTGGCTTATACAGAAAATTTGAACCCTATGTGTTCATATTTTGACCGTTGCCAACGATAAAACGTGCAAGACGAAACGCTCCATGCTTGTACAATTTGTGACCGGTGGCCTCTCCGAACATGACTGGACAAATATGAGGCATCCTAGTCAAACAAAGCATACATGAAATTCCCTTTGCCAACCTCTCCCTCTCTCTATCTCTTGTCTTCTGCTAAGTTTATTGTTTCTGCCAGTTCTTGTTTCCCTGTCGTCCGGCAGGAAGGATTCATTTTATACTGGGGAGTGCCGCTTCCTGGAACTAGAGGGGTTGCGGAATATCTCTCAAGGACAGTGTTATTGGGCGTGACTCAAATCAATCTCCGGTGCTGTTCCTATGATTTCCCTTTATGCTGTTATATACAACAATCTTGAGAGATATTATTTTCTATGGATTCAAACGGTATTGATATAAATGAGGCCAACATCCCCACTGCCCATGTCATACTGACGGTCATGCCACTCCCTAGGGCATTCCCTGATACGTCCAAGATTGATGTGTTCGATGGCAAAAACTTTAGACATGACAGGAGCAAGTTTATGTAATCCTTGACATGAGTGGAGTGGCTACTGCTATGGAATAGTCTGAACCTGCATCAGTTGCATAACAGGCACAGAAGGATCAATGGGGATATGCCAATAAGGTTTGTAGACACACTCTTCTCACTACTTTGTCTAACGATCTCTTTGATGTGTACTATATATATGGAAGAAAATAAGATATGGTAATCTCTGATCCTGAAATACACCACTAAGGATGCAAGCAAACAAAAGTTCATGGTCGAAAATTTTTACAAGTAGGAAATGGCAGATGATAAAGATATCAAACTACAAATCAATGAATACCACAAACTGTTGGAGGAACTCTGGGATGAAAAGATCAACTTACCAGATGAGTTCGTGGCTGGGGTCCTGATTGAGAAACTTCATGAATCATGGAATGATTACAAGTAGCAGTTGAAACACAAATAGAAGCAATAATCGCTATCATATCTAACCACACACATTATCATAGAAGACACCAACAGAAAGGCAATTCAGGCAGTAAAGGGAAAACAGATGGTTGTCAAAGCAAATCTGGTGGAATCAAAGCAGCATAATGAAAGGTACAATTCTTAGAGCAAAAATAGAAAGTTTGATTACAAACCTAAAGAGACTAACCCCAAGTTCAAGAAAAAGGGTTGTTGTTATGTTTGTGGAAAGTTAGGTCACTATGCTGCTAGATGCAGGAAAAAGGGCAAGGGCAAAAAGTGATATTCCTCTGAAACCAAAGGTAAATTTGGTTGAAAGAAATGAAAGCAATGATGATGTTGTTGCTGCAATAGTTTCTCAGGCCCTTATTTTCTCTGATGTGAAGAAATGGGAGGTAGACTATGGGGCTACCATGCACATATGTGTAGCAGACAAAGGAATATTTATCTCCTTTGAAGAAGGAGAAGATCATAGTTATCTTGCTGACTCTGAAGCTGTGAAAGTTCGAGGGAAAGGAAAAGTGGAACTAAAGCTCACATCTAGAAAGACCTTGGTGCTTAATGACATTCTGTACGCCCCTAAAGTTAGAGCCAATTTAGTCTCTGTGGCACTACTTGGAAAGCTGAGGTTAGGGTATCTTTTGAGTTTGACAAAATTGTCATGACTAAGAATAATGTTCTTATCAGGAAGGGTTATTGTAATCAAGGACTATTTGTACTAAGTGTTGATGATAATAATAATAATGCATCTTCTTCTATGTATATTGTTGCCTCTTTTGATATATGGCATGCTAGATTAGGACATATTAATAAATCATACATAATGAAAATGTGAGATCTACATTTTATTTCTGGAATTAAAAATGACATGCATAATAAATGTGAAGTATAAGCAGAAACTAAACTAACAAAGAAACCTCATCATTTTGTACAAAGATAAATAAAGCTATTAAATTTAGTACATACTGATATAGGAGATTTAAAACAAACTGAAACTAGAGGTGGTAAGAGATACTACATTACTTTCATTGATGATTTTTCTAGATATACTAAGGTTTATCTGTTAAGAAATAAAGATCAAGCTTTTGATAAATTTAGAGTGTATAAGGCAGAAGTAGAAAACCAATTAGATGGGAAAATTAAGCGAGTTAGATCTGATAGAGGAGGAGAATATTTACTGTTAGATGATTATTGTGAAAAAGAAGGAATAAGACACGAAGTAACTCCTCCTTATTCACCTGAATCTAATGTTCTTGTTGGAAGAAAAAATAGAACATTAAAAGAAATGATGAATACATTACTAGTTAGTTCTGGTGCACCTGATAACCTATGGGTAAGCCTTACTATCTGCATACATTTTATTAAATAGGACACCTCATAAGAAAACAAATAAGACACCATATGAACTTTGGAAAGGATTTATACCAAACTTCAAATATTTGAAAGTGTAGGGGTGTTTGGCTAAAGTGTTATTACCTAATTCAAAGAGGAGGAAAATAGGTTTCAAAACTGTAGATTGTATGTTCATTGGATATGCTCAACAAAGTGCCGCTTATCAATTTTTAGTTTTGAAAAGTGAAGTTTTATGAATCCAAATACAATCATTGAAACAAAAGATGCATAATTTTTTGAAAACAATTTTCCTTTAAAGGTTGAGCATACTCCTACAATTACTAAAAATTCTTTTTCTTCTACTCAACAAAATTTTGATGAGTATTCAATGGAAAATTTATGAAGAAGTAAAAGAAAAAGGAAAGAAACTACTTTTGGAAATGATTTTTATACATACTTAGTTGAGAATGAACCAAAGAATTTTTATGAAGCTATTTCTTCTCCGAATGCAGAATTTTGGAAAGAAGCAATTAAATCTGAAATAGATTCTTTGAATCATAATAAAACATGGGTGTTGGTAGATTTACCTCCAGGAGCAAAACCTATTAGTTGTAAATGGGTATTTAGGAAAAAGTGTTTTTTCGATGGATCTATTTATAAGTATAAGGCTAGATTAGTAGTTAAATGTTTCACACAAAAGTAGAATGTTGATTACTTTGCTACCTTTTCCCCTGTGACTAGAATCTCTTCTATGAGAATCCTTATTGCATTAGCATCCATTTATAAACTTGATATTCACCAAATGGATGTTAAAACAGCATTCTTAAATGGTGATCTAGAAGAAGAAATATATGTCACAACCTGAAGGGTGCGTGATTCCTAGACAAGAAAATAAAGTTTGCAAACTACTAAAATCTCTATATGGCTTAAAGCAGGCAGCCAAAACTGTTGACAATGATAGTGTAATTATCTATCTATATGTGGATGATATGCTTATATTTGGTACTTGCATGAACATTATACTTGATAGAAAGAGTTTTCTTGCTTCAAACTTTGATATGAAAGATCTGGGTGAAGCAAAGTGATCCTAGGGACCAAAATCATAAGGAATGAGTATAGTATCTTACTTTCTAAAGAGCATTACGTTGAGAAAATACTGAGAAAGTTTGAATACTTTGATGAATCTCTAGTAAGTACTACTTATGATGCCAGCGTACATTTAAAGAAACATGAAGGAGATCCAGTTGCTCAATCTAAATATGCATAGATTATTGGAAGTCTGTTGCATTTAACGAACTATACAAGGCCATATATTGCATATGCAGTATGTAGATTGAGTAGATATACACATTTTCCAAATAGTGATCATTGGGAGGCCTTAGCAAGATTACTAAAATATATAAGAGGTACCATTAACTATGGTATACTATATAGTGGATTTCCTGCTAAACTAGAGGGGTATAGTGATGCTAATTAGGTCTCAGACTTAGATGAGACAAAATCCACTAGTGGCTATGTTTTTACTCTTGGTGGTGGTGCAGTCACATGGAAGTCAGCCAAGCAAGCTATCATCTCAAAATCCTCAAGGAATTCTGAGTTCGTTGCTATGGAACTGGCTAGATCTGAAGTTGATTGGTTGAAAAACTTCTTAGCAAACATTCTGTTGGGTGACAAGCCAACACCATTAATATCTTTACATTGTGATAATTAGTCTGCAATAGCCACAGCCAAGAATAAAACCTTTAACTGTAAAAGCAGACATATTTGATTGAGACACAATATTATAAGGCAGGTGCTAAAAGACAGGGTATCTCAATCGATTTTGTGAGGTCAGAAATAAACCTAGCGGATCCATTTACAAAACCCTCAGGGAGAAAACAAATATTAGAAACATCAAGAGGAGTGGGAATAAAGTCAACTTGAAAACGACAACAATGGTAACCCAACCTTTGGGATCGATGATCCTGTGAAGAAGGTTCAATGGGTAAGAACAAGTCATTTGTCAGTTCTACTAGCATTGAAGGAAATTATTAGTCCCTTTATATGACACAGGAAAGTGCTAGAATGCATGTTTGGAGGGATGAGCCAAAGGTCCTATTGATTTCATAATCCTATAGGATAGTGTACTCAATGCAGCTACAGTTAACGAAATCACCTCTAAAAATGTGGAATGAGGTCGCTCCCATGAGATTGTGGCAACATCTCTAGAGCATTTATTATGTACCAAGACACATGCATGGTCGACTTAAAGTGCAAAACCGTTCTTTAACAGTGGAAATGTGGGGGTGTAATCTGACTTTTAATACTTCTAGTACACAATAAAGAGATCATTGGTTCAATGTTTGTAGGACAACCGTTATCTCTGTGTACTAAGTATTATCATTCTAGGTTTAGTTCAAAGTAAGAAATGACCACTAAATACAATGGTTATATCCTTGTGAAACTCAATTAAGTGGTTCATTATTTGACACATGTGGGGGATTGTTGTAAAAGTTATATTGTGTCAAATAAAGGAAGTCCCATATTGCTTTGGTGAGAGGAAGACCAAGAGTATATAAGCTATCCTATGGTTGTTGTGAGTTAAAAGGGCTAAGATGAAGATGGGTTTCGTACACACAACAACAGGCCAATAGGAGGCAAACGCAGTTGAAAACTGATGATTCACCCCTACGCGTGCAATAAAATGCGAAGATGAGCTTTTTGCAGAAATTTATTTTAAAAATCTTGAATAAAATTTTCTTATCATGAAAATTAACTTTTTTTTTACTTATATGGAAAAGCTTGTTTTTTAACAACCGATTGAACCCTATGTGCCCGGATTTTGACCGTTGCCAAAAGTGAAACGTGTAGGATGAAACTCTCCATGCCTGTACAATTCTTGATTGGCGGCCTCTCTGGGCATAACCATCCCTTTCATGTTTGGTCAATTTCTATATATATGAGACATCCTGGTCAAACAAAGCACACATGAAATTCCCTCTACCAACCTCTCCCTCTCTCTGTCTCTTGTCTTCTACTTAGTTTATTGTTTCTGCTAGTTCTTGTTTCCCTATCATCCTGCAAGAAGGATTTGTCTTATCCTGGGAGTCCGCTTCCTAGAACCAGAGGGGTTGTGGAATATCTCTCAAGAACAGTGTCCTTGACACGACTTGAATCAATCTCCTGTGCTGTTTCTGTGATTTCCATCCGTGCTGTTATATACAAAACCACCAGGTGGTGAAGAAGAAGAAGAGGCTACTTTTAAAACCTTAGCTTCACAAGACACTTCTAAAAGAACAAGGACATCACATAATTTCCTTATGAACGTCATTGTTTCCTATGAATGATGTTAATTAATGCAAAGAAGAAAGGAATCAATAGAGAATGGGAATGAAGAAAAGTGATGGGTCTTGGTGGAGATTTATAGAAGAAAAGAATTCTTATTATATTAATAAAAGGAAAATAGAATAGTTTAAGTTATTGGAGAGATTGATCATAACTTTACATGAAGAAGTTAAAAGGTGTGGCTGATATGCAACTGATGAGAAAATATCGATTTGAAAGAAGTGTGTCTTGGTGATGAAATGGGACTCAACGGCAAAGATGGTTTCTTGCGATGCATGAGGGGCGGTTTTGGTCTTAGTTTTCTTTTTTATTAACAGTTTATAGAAAAGTTCAAAATCATAAAGAAAAGTTCGTTCACTTATTTTCTCATCGGAATTATTTCATTTTAAATATTCTAGCTTGTTAATGGGTCCGTCATGATGCATTATATATAGTTCGAGAAATAAGTCATATTATTAATAGTTTATAATAATAATGCAACATACTATACATTTTTATATTTTGGTGACATGTTGATTATATCGCATTGATGCATGCTATTTTGAAATTATTTGTTAGAAAATATGATATAAACGCACACACAGCACACAATATGTAGTTTTTGTATTTAACTTAAACCTATGTGTTTTGTTAGTTACTTGTTTCGAAAAATAATATACAGATAATATGCAAGCCCATTATTTTAAGGGAAAATTGGCCAAAAGTCTCTAATTGGAAAAGTAATTGGCTCATGGTTTTTGGTAAAATACCCACAAAAAATAAGGAAGTTTATTTATACGTTAAAGAAAGTTCAATTACACAATGGGAAAGTTCATTTTCAAATTAGGTATTTGAATATTAGGGAAGTCAATTTCACAACAAGGAAGTTCACATTTGCATACTAGGGAAGTTCAAATTTCCACACTTGAGAAAGTTTATTATTTGCACAAAGGAGAGGTTCATTTAATTTGAAAGAAAAAAACAAAGTTTCAGTGATAAAATGTCATAACGGCCAATATGGTTGGTTACAATTGCTTGTAAATTGTAATGCATGGCGGGTAGTTTTCTCTTTTTTATGTGATTTAATAAATGAATTTTTTCTTATACATGGACGACAAGCTAGTAAGGAAATGAAATTAATTTGTATTTAAAAAAATTATTTAATACATAGAAAATCAAGTGAGAAATTAAACCACAAAAGAACAATTCGATATAACCTTATCTCAATCAATGGAAGTATTAGTTATAGTCGAGACATAGACCTTTACTAAACGAAAATGTCATATATTTTATAGTCATTAACAAATCATAACGTAGAATTGTAGGGGGAAAACCAAGATGACTTGTAAAATTAAGTTAGTGTTATGAAAATTGAAGAAAGATAAAAGAAAGAAAGAAATAGAGAGCAATGAAAGGGAGAGCTATATTGACTATGTCAATTATGTTTAATACATATGTTATGCCTTATATTTATAGGCATGGATATACATCATCAGGATAGATTATAATCAAAGATTACATGAGATAATCGGGGATACATAGTCAGGGATAATAGACGATATAAACATCCACACAATAATATTCATAACACTCCCCCTTGGATGTCCATTACTAAACATGTGCCTCATTAAAAAAAACTTCAACTAAGAAAAACCCAATGAGATAAAAATCTAGCAGAAGAAAAAAAGAGTACATAGTTTATTGATACACTTCTCAATGCTACCTCATTAAAAACCTTTCTAGGAAAACCCAATGGGACAAAATATAGATAAGGGAAAAAGAGTACATCATGTATTGACTCCCCCTCTTGACTACATCACTTGATCTCTCCAAGTCTGTGAAGTTCGATGTCATGAACGAGCTTTTCAAATATTGTACTGGGAAGTGACTTGTTAAATAAATTTGCAAGATTTTCACTGGAATGTATTTGCTAGATGTTGATTTCACCCCCTTTTTGAAGGTCGTGAGTGAAGAAAAACTTTGGTAAAATATGCTTCATTCTATCGCCCTTTATATAACCTTCCCTTAGTTGGGCAATACATACAGTATTATCCTCATACAAGACTGTTGACCACATTTTGCCAGAAGACAAACCACTTGTGGTTTGCATGTGATGTATTACTGATCTTAACCACACGCATTCTCGACTTGCTTGATGCATAACTAGAATTTCTGCATGATTAGATGATGTGGCTGATATTGTCTGTTTCATAGACCGCCATGAAATGGATGTACCTCCATATGTAAACAAGTATCTTGTTTGAGATTTACCTTCGTGCGGATCAGACAAGAATCTAGCTTCTGCATACCCAATCAATTCACATTGGGAACATTTGAGTATAATAAACCCATATCCATAATGCCTCTAAGATAGTGAAGGATATGTTTTACTCCACTCCAATGTATTCCTGTTGGTGAAAAACTATATCTTGTTTATAAGTTAACAGCAAATGATATATCGTGGCGTCTATGATTAGCAAGATACATGAGTGCCCCAATAGCACTAAAGGATGGTACTTCTAGACCAAGTAGTTCTTCATCCCCTTCTTCGCTAATCTCTCAAGGTCTAAAAGGGTCTTTATCAACTTGCAAAGATCTCACAACCACTGGGGTATATAATGGGTGTGACTTATCCAAATAAAAACATTCTAGGACCTTCCTATTGTAAGTTTCTTGATGTACAAAGATCCCATTTTTTATGTATTCAATCTATAATCCTAAACAGAATTTTGTTTTTCCTAGGTTCTTCATTTCAAATTCTTCCTTTAGATAATTTATTGCCTATTGAAGCTCTTCAAGAGTTCCATTTATGTTGATATCATCAACATATACAACGATTATGGCAAACTTACTAGCACTTCTTTTTATAAATATGCATGGGCATATTGGATCATTTTAATATCCTTCTTTCAACAAGCATTCACTAAGCCTATTATACCACATGTGTCCAGATTGCTTCAAGCCATACAAGGACTTGTTTAACTTAATTGAATACCATTCTTGATAACTTATATTTGATACTTCTAGCATCTTGAGCCCAATAGGGACTCCCATATAAATATCACTATCAAGTGTGTCATATAAATAAGCAGTCACAACATCCATAAGGCGCAAGTCTAAGCCTTCATTGACTGCTAGGCCAATCAAATAATAAAAAGTAGTCACATCCACTATTGGTTAATACGTTTCTTCAAAGTCAACACCAATTTTTGTGTAAAACCTTGGGTGACAATTCGTGCTTTATATCTAGTAATTTCACCCTTCTCGTTTCTCTTTCGTACAAAGATCCATTTCCATCCAACTGGTTTTACATTTTCTAGTGTAAGGACTACATGTCCAAAAACCTTTTGTTTTTTCTAATGATGTTAATTGTGCATTAATGGTATCCTTCCATAGGAGTCAATCCTTTCTTTGTTGGCACTCAACAATAGATGTTAGCTCATGATCCATCATCATTACTTATATCATATGCTATATTATAAGCAAATATATCATCAACGTTGACTTCCTTTCTATCCCATCAGATTTTGTTTATGATGTAATTTATTGAGATCACATTATTTTCATGTGTATTAGGTATCTGAGTCTCTTCTAGGATTCCAACATTCTCTTTTGGAGAAAATAACCCTTCTAAAGCGACCAAGCTTTCTTGGCCTTCCTTGACTTGACCATCTATATTTTTGGCTCCTTTTTTTTGTGAGGATTCTTATCTTTTGAACCAATGGGCCTTCCAGGCTTCAGGCGTGCTTTGAGTTCATGCAAACAGGTTGTCCTTCAAGGATATCTATTCTTAAAGGAGCATTAGTATCTGGTATATGTGACTTTGTCACCCTCTTTGGATCAGTAAATGCTTCTGGCATTTGGTTGGCTAATTTCTGTAAATGAATTATCTTTTGAACTTCTAGTTCACATTGTTTAGTATGAGGATCAAAATTAGTCAATGGTAGTTCATTCCTCTTATATCTTTACTCAATTGCTTATTCTCTCCACCTAATAATGGGAATAATGATTCATCAAAATGATAATCGAGAAATCGTGCCGTAAATAAATCTCCTCTAGAAGGTTCTATGTATTTTATAATCGAAGGAGATTCATACCCAACATATATTCACATCCTTCTGTGAGGACCCATTTTGATGCATTGTGGCGGTGCTATAGGTACATATACTGCACACTCAAAAGTTTTTAAATGGGAAATATTAGGCTTTTGACCAAAAACTATTTTCGGGGGGAAACATCTAGATAGCTTGTTGGCCTTACGCAAATTAACATTGATGCATGCGGAATGGCATGGCCCTAAGCAGAAATTGGGGGATTGAATCTCATAAGTAAAGGTCTCTCAATCAATTGCAACCTCTTAGTTAATGATTCTGCCAACCTATTTTGCTTGTGAACATGAGCCACAGAATGTTCAACATCAATTCCAAGGGACATACAATATTCATTAAAGGCTTGTGCAGTAAATTCACCAGCATTATCAAGATGTATTTTCTTGATAGGATAATTAGGGCAATGTGCTCTTAATCTAATCTATTGATCAAGTAATGTTACAAATGCTAGGTTTTAAGAAGATAATAAGCAAACATGTGACCATTTAGTTGATGCATCAATCTAAACCATATAGTATCTAAATGGTCCATAGGGTGGATGTATTGGCCCATAAATATCTCCTTATATCCATTCTAGGAATGTGAGGGATTCACATTGTACTTTACTCTGCGAGGGCTGAATAATTAATTTTCCCTTGGAATATGAAACACATGAGAAATCATGGGATTGTGGTATCTGTTTACGTTCCAAAGTATGCCTACATGAATTCTTAATTATCTTTCACATCATAATTGAACCGAGATGACCTAACTGGTTATGCCAAATATTAAATTCATCAGTAAATTTCTGATTTACTATTGCATGTGTTTCAATTATAGCTATCGATGTATAATATAGGCAAGAAGAAAAGGAATATAATGTTTCTAATATATACTTTCTACCAATGACAGAGTTTGTAATGTTAATACGTTCTCGATTATTTTCAGTTGTTGTTTCCAAATGGTAACCAATGCTACAGATATCCTGAAATCCAATAAGTTTCTTTTGGTTTTGGTAGAATAAAGTGCATTTTTAATGTATAACTTTTGGGTAATAGAATATTGGCTCTTCCAGAGCCTTCCATTAAATTGATATTTCCAGATATAGTTTGAACACTGGTATCTTGCATTACTAAGGAAGAGGACTATCTAGAATTTCTGGGTATTGTATGGGTCATTGCACTATCAACTAGACACAAATCTTTAGGATAAATTTACATAGAATTCATTCTTCATTAAAAGGAACATGCAAACAAAACAAAACGAAAAAACATAAATAAATGGAAAATCTAATGAAAAGCAAATACTTATGTCCATATCAACTAAATCATAGTAACTAAGATAATTAAAGACAATTTATGGAATAAAATCATAAATATCTAGATGCATGATATCTTCATCATGCTCAGGATTTGCAATCATATCAACGTGATTTACTTCAACCTTTGATCCTTTATTATTACTTTTGAGTGATTTTTGGTAAAGGTCAATAAGGTGCCTTGGTGTACGACAGGTACGAGACCAATGACCCTTTCTACCATAACAATAACATAAATTATCAGGTTGTGCCACATTCTTTCCATTTGCCCTTTCAGATTGTTTATCACGCTCACCATTAACTCTATTGTGGTTCTTATCTCTCTTTCTTCAATTCAGTTGAGAACTAGACCCATTACGTTTTTAACCACATCCATGCCCACGCCTATGGCTATGGCCACGTCCACAGAACAAGTAGGTCTTTTACAGTTAAATATTCAGCTTTTAAATCTACATGTAAATGGTTGCATAGAAAAATCATGGCTTTAGCCTTTTGTTGGTTGGATGCTTGATTTCCTTCTACAATTGTGCCTTCCAGACCAAGGGCATTCAAATGAATTTCCGCATCTAGTACTTAAGATAAGTAATTCTTCCCTGTAATGTCGAGAACCACAAAGTCAATTTTTGCCATGTTCGACATGGTTCAAGCTATTAAAGAGATAAACAGAAATAGTTAAAATATGGAACACAACCATCCAGTATAATAATTCTATAATCAAATGAGAAATCATAAATATTATATATTATGTTGTAGTAACCATATCCTGTGTCCCAAAATTAATATCAACATATTTCATTCAAATAAAATCATTGTTAAAATCAAAACCTAATAAATTTCCTTCATTTTAAGTATTTAATAAATGATAAGGAAGGAAATTAAATTCCAATAAGCATTTAAC
>QFDD01010713.1:0-11943 GCA_006871305.1 Vachellia collinsii
AAAATTTTTTTTATTAGACCAATTCACCCTCCCTCTTGGTCAAATCCGATCCTAACAGAAATGTGGGTGGCTTCCAATGCAAAAGGAAAGGCTGCACATGTTGTGCATATGTTGGTGTATGTGTGCATGTTTGTTGTATGTATAATTAGGTGAATTGCATGAGAAAAAGAGATTGAGCATGAAAAATCACAAGTTAAGGGTCCAAGGCCCATAATTGTGACAAAATTGGATAAATGAGCAAATGAAGTCCAATGGTCATGAAATTTTGCATGTAAGTAGGTCTCTTTATAAGCTTTCTATAGATTCCTAGATTGATTAATTTGGACATGTGTGCAAAAGATATGATTTTTCAAAGTTCAGCAGAAAACCAAAAAATTTGATAGCACAAAGTTCGGCCCGGTGAAATCCAGAGTTCGTGGCTGTGAAGGTGGTCAGAAAGGCAAGTTTAGAGGAGTTCGCTATAGCCATGTCTAAGAGTGTAACATCCTAAGGTATTGCCCATGTTTAGTCGCCTGTAGGCATAGGGTTTTGTCCTTTTGGGATCCCATAATCACTCAAAAGGCACCTCGAATGTCAAAGGCCACACCTCGACTATATATATGACCTTCACTTTGGACAAGTTTAACCGATGTGGGACTTGAGCGCCCCTTGCCTCATGCTTCTGCCTTCCCCCTTCACCCACTCTGGGTCCCACAGGGTGTTAGGTCTCTAGCAGCGCTTAGTGTTACAGAGAGCAATTCCACTTTCAATTGAAAAAGTTTGCCGTAGCAAAACCTAAAGTTCACTGCAACGAAGTCCCTTATTTCAACTATTTGAGTAGTGAAATTTCATATGGTTTAAGGGGGTGTTTGAGCTTTAGCTCATTTAAATGAGTATTTTTCCCTATAAATAATTGAATAAGCTTTAATTAGAGACTTAAACCATTGGGATTTTTCTAGGATTAATTATAAATTTTCAAAGTTGGCCAAAGTTTTTAAGTTACCAAGCGAATAGTAACTATTTTGAAAAATTTTGAGAGTCTCTTGGCTAACTAAATCTAGGCCATTTAATGATTCTAAGTGGTTTAGTCAAGGTCTCTAATGAATAATAAAGCTTAGCAAAAGAGATGTTATAGACCACGCATAAACGAGCGGTCTAAATAAATAAACATGGGGTCTAAAAAGTACACTTATTCATTTGGAAATACATGGGGTCTAAATAAATCCCTTGTCTTCTTCAATTCCTTCCCTGGTTTGTAGTGAAGGGAGCATAAAAAGATGATGCTATTGCTCTTCATAGATAAAAGAACCAACTACCATTGCTCACTACAAAAAGGAATGAATATTGAGCAAATACACAATTTTTATTATTGAAAGGTAGCTTATTCTTGTAAAAAGGAATTGAACGTTAAGCAAATACCCATGGATATAAGGTGCTATGAAACACTCAATTCTGCCTTCGCTAAGCCTTTCCGATAAATATTGATGTCTCAAAGAAGACATGTTTCCTTTCTCTTGGATGTGAATTGGGTAGAGAAATCCAAATTTACTGCTCTTACCGAAGTTAAAATATTCTAATTACAATTAGTTTACAAGAGAACACTTACATCATAAACACTTGGACAGCCGCATCGGTAAGTTGTTGGTTTGGAGCTAACAAGGGACACTAAATCTTCCCTTTCAACATAGACTTGCACGCCTTCCTTCCTCACAACTTTGTTGCCATAATGCAAGTTTTCCCCTAATTTGCTTAATCCTCATGTATATCTACCAGTTAATCTCACATATAATAGTAATCAATTTTTGATAATGAATAAATCAATAATGAATACAATCCTTTAAATTAGATCGATAATTTTATCCATCATTGATAACATCAACAATCAATATTATTAATGAATACAATCCTTAAAATGAAATCAATAACGTTATGAAATTAAAGAAAGAAGAGTAAAGATAAATAAGGGAACAAGAAAGACTGGTTCTTTCTCTCTATCTCAAGTAAGTAGTACAGAAGCGATATTTTCTATTCACAGGCATAGCTTTACAATATCAGAATAAATCAATTCCATGAATGTAGGAGATAATAGAGGGATATAAATGATAATGGAGGATTACAAAGATATGGACATCCACATAATATTCATAGAACTCTTTCTTGGTTGTCCATGACTAAATGTGTGCCTCATTAAAAACTCAAACTAAGAAAAACCAATGGGACAAAGACATAGTAGAAGAAAAAAGAGTACAATGTTTATAGATATACTTTGTAATGCTGCCTCATTAAAAACCTTTCTAGAAAAATCCAGTAGGACAAAATCTAGATAAGGGAAAGATTAAAACCTGTATCAACTTCGTTTTGACAACATCACTTGATATATCTAAGTTTGTGAAGTCCAATGCCATAAATAAGCTTTCCAAGATCGCTGGAAGTGATTTGGTGAATAAATTTGCTAGATTTTCACTAGAATTGGTGTTCTAGATGTTATTTTCACCCACCTTTTGCATATCATGAGTGAAGAAGAATTTTGATGAAATATGCTTATGTCACCCTTGAAAAAACCTTCCTTTAGTTGGGGAATATGCAATATATCTATTTTTGGTATCGGAAATAAAAGGTTAAATGAGTAATTAAGAGTTAGTCAAGGGCCAGTGTGAGCAGTAAAGGTCAAAATGAAAGGTATAGGTGCATGTTAGACAAGTGATGGCATAATGGCAATTATGAGGAAGTTCGTATAACTTGGGGCATTTTGGTAATTTTGACCAAGATATTAGAAAACTACCTAGAGACACAGAAATCAGGAGAATAATTCCATGAAACATATTTGAGGTAAAATTGAGGTTAATGAAGTAGAAATAACGTCAAAATGAATTTTCAATAATTATTTAATATTTGGCTAATTAAAAGATATTTAGCCAAATATAATTATTAAAAATACTAAGAGGCTTCAAATAACTATTTAAAAGGTGGGAAACTAGTTTAAAAATTATGTGAATTCTTAAAATTAGTTTCAGGTTCAATTCAGAAGTAGTTTACTTAAATAGAAAGAAAAGGGCAGCAAACCCCCCAAAAAAGGGTAAATACAGGAAACTGCCAAATGAGCATTTTTAGAAAGAATTTGAAGTGGATAAAAATTAGAGAATGACTAAGTAAATGGAAATTTATTATGGTATTACGCTGAGCAAGTGATAGGAGACTTTGCGAAAACAATTACCATAACATTTTTGCTTGGTCATCGAGCAAAGCAATAGCAAGGAAACTTCAAAAAGAAGAAAATAAATGGAATCAGGGGCATAAAGAGTTCTACTTGCAGAACAATATTTAAAGAGCAAAAGAAAGATTAGTTTATACCCTGGGATAGAAATTATCAGTAGGAAGTTATTGTATCAGATAAAAATGGGATCCAAAGGATTTTAACACATGTTATAATTTTATAAAATCTTTCCAACCAAGCCAAAGGGGCCATTTACTTTGCCAACAAGAAAGCAAGAAGAAGAGGAAGTGGTGTGAAGAAGGAGAGGAAGAGGAGAGCAAAGAGAGCCAATCCAAGCAAAATCCGGATGTGATTTTGATATGAAATCTTCCAATTCTTCAAACTTCTAAGCCCTGGCTTCCATTTAATTGGTTTATTTTCTCTTGATTTGATTTTTTTGAATAGGAAAGTTCGAGCTCAAGAACTTCTAGAGAGAGAACATCATCAAGTGATGTGATCATATTTCAATATGTTTAGTTAGGTACATTTGAAGATTTTTATGGTTATCTTGTGTCATTTTATTTCTTATTGGAGTTAAGGGCCTTTGTAGGTTTCATTTTGGGTGGTTTTGGTTCATACTTTGCATTTTCCACATTAAAACCTATTTTGCAAGCTTTCTGAAGAAGTTTACTGCAACCAACTTCCAAAACTCCACTTGCATTCCTCTTGGGAGAAGTTCGCTACATCAAACTTCCAAAATTCCAAATGCATTCGTCTCAGGAGGAGTTCACCGCAACAAACTTTGAAGTTCATCACAGCCAACTTCCACAACTCCACAAGCATTCCTCTAGGGAGGAGTTCGCTACTGCAAACTTCCTCCACTCTATGAACATGCTGTTGCAATAATGTTTTGATACTGACAAATATGTTTTTGAAATTATGTTAAAATTCAATGTTTTCAAAAACACTTTATCTGATTTTTGAGTTTTAGTGAAAGTGTTGAGAATACTCGAGTGATAAGGATCAATACTCGAGTACCATTGTGCAAAATATGCTTTCCAAACTCAACACTCTCAAGAGAACTCTAGTTTTGAAGGAAGTATTGAGTGACAATGCTCGAGTATCGAGTGCCAAAACAGATTTCAAAAAACCAATACTTTCAATGAAACTCAAGTTTTAGTGAAAGTATTGTTAACACTCGAGTACTGGTATACAACACTCGAGTATCGAGTTTCAAAACTGCTCTCAAAACAGAACACTTTCAACCAAAAAGCGAGTTATTTTTGAAAGTATTGTCAAAACTTGAGTACTGTGAAACAGAACTTGAGTATCGAGCTCAGAAAACTTTTTGAATTTCAATACCTCTTTGAAAACTTGAAGTATTAGCAAAAGTGTTGCTAATACTCGAGTATTGAGAAGTAGAATCGAGTATTGAGTTGAGAAAATCTTTTTGAACTTCAGTACTTCTTTAAAAACATAAAGTATCAGCAAAAGTGTTGTTAATACTTGAGTTCTGTGAAACAAAACTCGAGTATTGAGCCTAAAATTTGTCTTCAGGCTGAATACTCTAAAGGAAACTTGATGAACAATAAAAGTGTTGATTTCAAATACTCAAAGTATTAGAGTATAAAACTCGAGTATCGAAGAACTTAAAAAGTTTTGTTTGACTGAAACACAGTTAAACTTGAGTTTTATTATCTAACATTCAAGTAATGTCAATACATTTGGTAGAACTCGAGAAGCAATGAAAGTATTATCACAAATTGACTCACAAACACTCAAGTATCTCTATAATCACTCGAGTAATGAGAATACTTCCAAGATTTATCTTCAAAACTCGAGTAATAACAAAAGTGTTCTGAATTCTTCACTGTTACTTCCCACAAACACTCGAGTATTGTTATATATTACTCGAGTACTCTTTTACTGATAGTGGTTAAGAATGTCAGAGTTTTTCATTATTCTCAAATCTTTCCTTCTTTATGCTTCATTTATTTGAATCCTTTCTACTCTCATAAATGCTCATTTATTTTAATGATTAACAGAGAATGGGTCGTCTGATCGTCTCACCAGAAAAGCATTCAACGGATAAAAAACTCAGGAGACGACCATACTTCCTGTCAGAAGCATTTAATGCGAGAAGTTGAACGAAGAAGATTAGAGTAACGGAAACAAAAATATTTCTAACGGGCATTTATTACTTTCCAACTATAAATAGAGAAGCATTCAAGACGAGAGGAGTAGTGAACACAACTACTGAATACTTCATTTATTGTTCTTCATCTACCTCCTCTGTTTTCATTCTTATGATCATAAATTTTTCAGTACTTAGCATTCAATTCTCAAAAAGGAGAATATTCTTATTCAAATCTTGATTCTGTGAGAGTTGCTCAAGATTAGAGAATCTTGAGTATAAGAGATACGAGCAGAAGTGTCAGTGGGCTGTATTAACTTAGAAAGGGGGAGAGTATCTCTTTCATTCGGGTGTAAAAGTTTTTGATAGTGGATTTGAAAAGTTTAGAGGGTTATGAGGATTGGATGTAGGTCAAGTGGACCAAACCAATATAAATCTCTGTGTTCATTATTCCCTTCTCTTTGCTTTATTTTCAAAAAGTTGCGAAAATTTATTTAGACCAATTCACTTCCCCTCTTGGTCAAATTATATTCTAACACATGCCTCTTGGGACAAGATCGTCAGGGTGGACATTTGAGTTTGATGTGAGATTCACATGTGCACAACAGAATTCTGAAATAGAAAAATGAGAGGAAAACCTAAATTTAAAAGGAGAACATCTGGAATTTGAGACATAATGGCCGAAATTAGTTATGCCAGTGAGATACATCCTGCATGGATCATAATTTTGGAGGGAAAATATATTTTTAAGGAGTTGGGGATATAAAAACCAGATCTAAATTACAAAAAGACACACTTCATGAGGAGACAGCAGAGAAAGGAGAAGAAAGGTCCAGCTTCTGAACAAAGAGCGAGAGCTTCATATTTCAAAATTCAAAGTACTATGGCAGCATGTTGGAGCTTAATTGGAGGTGTTATTCCAGCAATGAGAGGCTAACTCCAATGATCCACTTGGGAGAAAAAGGCTGCACTAGATCCACTAAACACAGGGAGTTTCATGCATTAATTCTTTCAATCTGATCTCTGTACCTCAGTGTAGTGTGGATTGATCAGAGGCATTTAACCAATCAGTGCATTGGCAAATCAATGTTCATTAGTGCATTTAGATGAGACATATTTTCTATTGATTAAATTGTGGAGCATTGTTTGATTGTTGAACCTTTCCTTTCTAATCAATGGATTTGAATCTTAACTAAGCAATATGATATATACAGTTGAGAGTTCTCAATTATCTTTCTGCAACTATGAATTGAAATCATGAATTCATCTACACTTTTGTTTAACTGTTTTATTCGTTCAACTAAGGAGGAATTATCATGAGAAGAGTGATTCCAATGTGTGAAGAAGTAGTTAGGGTAGTAGAATTTTCTAGGTGGATAACTTAAAATAGATACAGATTCAACACATTTTCATCTTAGATTTTCTTTAGATAGTTACAAAGAAACTGTAAAATCCATAAAAACATATGTAGTTAAATCACTCAATCTTATAACTAAGATAATTGAATCACTTAAATATCAATTCAGTAGGTTAATAGCCAAGAACCAAAGAGAGAGACACCTAAGGTTGACTCATTGCACTATAGATGTTTAATTCTAGTAATTTTGATACCTAGCAACAAGGAAAATCACCAAGATCTCAAATTGGAAGAGGTAAGTTTCAAAATGCAACTCTATCGATTCTTTTGAGCTTATCAGTGGTTCGATTGTGGTTGTTTGTTGTTGTTTTGAATTTTTAGATGATGAACCCTAAAAGAGGAGGTGCCGCTGAAATTGAATAAGGGTATGGAAGATTGAATTTGAGTTATTTAAAGGTAGGAAAGTTCATTAGAAGCAAGAGTAAGCTAGTATGTGGAAAGAAATCATGAAAATCCTATTTCCCTTTCTTTTTGTAATTTTCAGGCAAAGCTGGAACAGAAGGAAGTGGATTTTGATGATTTTGATGCTTCCATTGTATTTATAATGAGAAATTGTGTAGGGTGCAAGTGAGAAAATAAATTTGGAAGCATTATAATTGAAATTGGGAAAGTTAGAGTTCAAAGGGCTATAGTTGAGGGTTAAGAGGAAGGTTAGGTTCTAATGTGTTGTAATGCATTCCAATATATAGTTTTTGATGGGAAATGAATTATAATATTGTGTAGGCATTGGAATTAGTAAATGAGCCTACAAAACTCAAGAGCCAAGAGAGGAACAAACACAAGACAACCTTATAAAAGGTACTAAATGTATTAAAGGAGCAAACACAAGACAACCTTATAAAAGGTATTAAATGTACTAACTTATGCATTAATATTGCCATTGTTCATTATTGCGATTGTTTTATGCCATGATGTTTGAGTTGACTAATCTTTATGACGTTTGAACATGTAAATCATTGCTTATATTGTGCATGGGCCATATGCTAGTTTGAGTTAGTTACATGTAATAAGGTATGTTCATGACTAAATAGTGTCATTAATAATAATCACGCATGTTAGTAATATTTTCTATCGAGATTTCCAAGAAATCCCATTCTTTCCTAAACAATAACCCTATAGGCCAAAGTTCCAACAAAGGCAAGATCAAGGTGATGGAGGCCTAAAGTTGGAGTAATGGCTTCAACTTATCATGAATATGTGTTTATGAGGCAAAGTTTGTATTTATATGCCAAGGATATGATGTAGAACTTTGTATGGTAAAACCTCAACTAAGATGTGTCTTATGTGGATGTTGAATATGCATGGTAATCATGGACAAGAGTTGTATGATTAAGTAATTATAAGAGAAGCATGTTCTAAGTAGTAACAATGGTCCAAAACCCTTAATAAATCCCTAAGTTTGGGTAAGAAAAAAATAGGGAAAATAAGGTCAGAAAATCATGAAATTTTCTAATTAAATAGTACACATTACAAGTTTTAAAATGAGTCATATTTTGCCTAAATTGGATGTGTACAAACAAAATTATGCATTTTCAAAGTTTGAGGAAAAATCTGGAAAAATAAAAAATGACCCAATGAACAGTACATTTTCACGAATTATTATGTATTAATTGAGTTTGAAAAAAGCAATTTGATATTTTTTTTCCATATGGATAATTGAATGAGCTTCAAATGGAGACTTGAAAGACTTAATTTCTATTTTTCAATTAGTTATAAATTTTTAAAATTGGCCATAATTTCAAAATTTTTACTAAGTGAAATAGTGTTAGTGAATAGTAAAATGAGAAAAAGTTTTAAAATTTCACTTGACTTACTAATTTTAGATCATAGAAAGGGTTCAAGTGGTTATAATTTAGCCTCCAATGCACATTAAGGGTGAAAGAAAGTTATGTGACACAATACATGCAACATTATCCTCATAAGGGATTGCTAGGGACATCTTGCATGAAAATAAACCACAAGTGGTTTGTATGTGATGCATTACTGATATCAACCATATATGTTCTCGACTTGGTGAAATATGCTTCATGCATTGCTAGAATTTCTACATGATTAGATGATGTGGCTGATATCATTTGTTTTATAGATCGCCATGAAATAGTTGTTCCTAATGTAAACAAGTATCCATTTTGAAATTTTTCTTCGTATGGATTAGACAAAAATCTAACATCTTCATAACCAATAAGTTCATACTTGTATACATTTAAGTGTAATAACCCCATATCCATAGTGCCTCTGAGATAATGAAGAATATGATTTACTCCATTCAAATATCTTCGTGTTGGTGAAGAACTTTATCTTGCTAATAGATTTATGGCAAATGATATGTTAGGGCATGGGTGATTAATAAGATACATTAGCGCCCCAATAGCCCTAAGGTATGGTACTTCTAGACCAAGTAGTTCTCATCTCATTCTTTGCTTATCTCTCAAGGTCTAAAAGGATCTTTATCAACTTGTAGAGGCCTCACAACCATTGGGGTACATAATGAATGTGACTTATATATGGAAAAATGCTCCATGACCTTCCTTGTGTAAGTTTCTTGATATACAAAGATCCCATTTTTTAGGTACTCAATCTATAAAAATGCATGGCATTGGATCATTCTTATATACTTCTTTCAATAGATATTCACTGAGACGATTATACCGCATGCACTCTGATTGCTTCAAGCCATACAAGGACTCACTTAACTTAATTGAATGTTGTTTTCAATAACTTGTAGTTGATGCTTCTAGCATATTGTGTAATATTTGTGCTTTCTATAATTGAAAATAATGACTAAACGAGTAGAAACATGTTAGTTAAGGGTCTAGAGAGTAAAAGAAAATGAAAGGAAGGGTATATGTGGAAGAAGATATTAGAAGGAAGGGTAAAATGGTCATATGTAGAAAAAGTAAGGGAAAAATGGTCATTATGAAAAAGTTGAATATAGCTAGGGGCATTTTGATAATTTTCACCAAGATACAGTAAATGGCCCGAAAATCTTGAAATGATGGAAATAATTCTCCAAGCAATATTTGAGATAGAATGGAAGTCAATAAAAACATAACTAACCTCCTAATGGATTTTTAATAATTAATTAATATTTGGATGATTAATAAATTTTCAGTTAAATATAATTATTTAAAATATCCAGAGGTCTGAAATATTTAGTTTTAAAGTGAGAAAAAGTAACTCAAGAATTATAAAAGTTTATAAAATTGTTTCAAAGATAAAGTCAGAAACAATTAGCTGGAACAGAAGGAAAAGAGCAGAAAATCCCAGAGATAGGGTTTTTGAAAGAAAATTAATAAAGGGCATTTCTGAAAAGTTTTAACAACCGGGAAAACATAAAAGAAAAGGACTAGTTTGGGGGAAGAAACCGAGAAGGATCAAAGTGAAAAGAGGAAAAGTGTGGGAGGGCGAAATTGACATTTCACCCTCCCCACATCAACTTCTGCACTGTTCTCCATTATCCTTCATTCTTCTAGACACAAACGACGCGAGAGAGAGCGAGAGTGATCGTGGCCGACAGTGCTATTTCACTAGAGGGGAGCGTGTTTTGCCGATTCAAGCAAGGATTTCGATTCATATGAGTCTCCTGAACATTCCTTTTCCTTTAGATTCTTCCAATTTTGTCATTTTGGGTTTCAAAGATTGACTCAAGATTGAGAATAAACAAGATTTTCATGATTAATCAAGCAATAAGCAATATTAGAGCCTTCTTTAATTATATGGAACATCATATGTGAATTTTTTGGTAATTTTTGAGGTGAAGCTTGCATCACTATTCACGGTGCTGTTCACCTTAACAGTAAGTTTGTCTAGCTTCAATTTATGGCTAAAATACATGGGTTTTTATTGTTTAAAGCATAATATTGGTGTTAGAAAATTAATGTTGGCTGGAAATTATGAATTGGGAATATTTATTGTGTAAGCTAATCTTAAATACTCATCAAGTACTCAATGAAATGTCTAAAAGAGGAAAAGATTGATTTAGATGTTGGCTCATTAAGTTTTGTATGGGAAATTCCTATAGATAATATTGTGGATTGAGTATGTTTATATGTTCTTGTTAGGAAAGGAGGAAGATAAGTTGGAAGCTGAAAGGTAGAAATTAGGTGCATATTGAAAGCTTAATAGATAAGTGAATAACGTCACATTCTAATTTTTTTTATAAAACACATTTTACTACATTTCATATTTTTATTTAATTATCACATTCTAAGCATGATTTGATTGACAAAAGTTTATCAGAATTATTTAATTTTCTAATTGACATTGCAAAGACTAAAATTTGAAGATTTTATCTAATATTATTTATTATTCTCCAATTTTGTTCATATTGAATATTTTGTTGTGGATATTAAAAGGAGAATTTCGGGAATCTTGCTCATTGCATCATTTGAAATTTTTAATTATTAATGTGATTCATGCATAGAGATGTGCAAAAGAAATTCTTTTTAAATGACATATCTGTATACTCTTTAAATGTTTGAAAATGGGTTTTGAGATATTATTTACAAGTTTTCATGCTGGGATTCTTATTACAAAGTATTCTAAAATAATTTGATTATTGAGAATGATTTGAAAATTGATCCCACGCATGCTTGATAATGTTTCTAAGAAAACTGAATACAAAACGCTATTACTAATAGCAGTATTGTTAGTCATTGGTGTGCCATGATAAATCTCGAGCTCGTTTGGTATTCGTGGGTATCTCATGCTTGTTATTCATGAGATTTATCCCTGTGTTTGTTTCGTAGCATTGAGCTGAACTTGTTGGTTACTTACCCATGAATTATGTGTCCCTCGTGAACAAAATTTATTCATAAACATTAATCACAATGACCAATATTACGAAGCAAAGTGTCATTTTTAAAACACAACTTATTATTTTTTGGATTGGAAAGAGTACTCTTTAGTCTCTAACTATGAACATGTGTGCAAAAACAATTAATAATCCAACCGAGACTGCACCAATCGATTCAGACCGGACCGACCACTTGTTGGGTCCGGCGTTAACCGGGGGAAGAATAAATCAGATTGACTCGTTTTAAACCCAATGACTCAGTCGTAAGCCGGCTAACCCATTGGATTGGATGGTTTATTCATGGGCTTAAAATGCGAAAAGTAGAAGGAAGTTCATCGAAAATAAACAGCAACAAGACGGAAAAGAAAAGAATTATACGAGATGAAGAAAACCAGAATAAAATAGAGCTAAAGAGAAAATATAAA
>QFDD01010715.1:0-10782 GCA_006871305.1 Vachellia collinsii
TTTTGGCCAGAACTACAAATTATCAAACACACAAAGGAAAGAGAGAATAATCACTTGCCTGCCTTTGAATTTCCAAGGAGGCTCACCATATCCAGACGAAGAACTTGATTTTCCGCTGTCCATGAGTCCCGAATTGAATTATCAGAAAATGATTTGCTCAGGGAAAAGGAAGCGGCATTCTTTTGGGTACCATGCAAGCAAAGTTTTTGAGAAAAATGCAGCTGAGGGAAGAAGCTAAGGAAAACGAAATGTTTGATTTGTTGTGGTTTGGTTAAGGAACGGGGAAAATGAAGGCGGTTGGGGAGTGAGGGAGAAGAAGACCAGAGAGAGAAGGAGGACAAATAAAGGCATGAATGGACCGAAATGGTTAGGGCTTATCATGTGCGAATTATAAGGACCACACAACGGCCTAACGTTTGGCGGCGCCCAACAATACATTAACTTAGCCCAAAAAAAAACATCAACTTGCCAAAGTGGAGTGATGGTGGGTGAGTGTGTGTGTGTTTTGGGGGGTTTTTCATTTCTTCTTCTAATTTTGTGGTAGCTAGGTTTTTGCGAGGCGATTGTGAGGGTGGGTTTCTGCTGCGAAGATTTCAAAATATCCAAGGTATGGAGGTGGACATGGAGGAGAATCGGGAAGATAAAGAGGCGAAATTTGGGGGACGACTGGTTACTGGTAAGGAAGCTCGTTATGATGAGTCTTCAAAATTGTCGGCGGCTTGGTGGATGCGAAAGAGGATGAAGAGTTCTATGGATCATCGAAAGGAAGAGTTTTTGATTCCTCACTTAAGATCCACTCCCCTTTCTCTAAATAAAAGCCAATACCATTTCTTCTCCATTCCTGATCTCATTCCCATCTCCGATGCCTTTCGACAGCTTCGCCGACAAGAATGTCGTGTTCGGAAATCTCAAGACAAAGTCCGATAACAAGGTTCATCATCATCTTTTTTCTTTTAGGTGAAATTTAATTGAGAGCATCGACACTTATACGTCCTTTAAATCTTATATCTCTTTGCTTTCGTTATATGATTTTTATCAGTTGCCTGGCAACAATGCGTTCTTTGCCCCTTTCTTCCATTTTAGTGTTTTCTCATATAGTTGGTTTTCGAAAGATGTCCAATGGGGGCATAGCTAAGCTGTTGACGATTGAGTAGTTTCTTCTATAAATTTTTTTATTAGTTGTAGTTGGGGAAAAACTCATTTCTTTGTAGTAACATATAGCAGATGAGGGGGTTTATTCTGAAAAGCAGAGGTATTGGTGCGGCTGTTACTAGGGATGACTTTCAGGGGAAGGTTTTGTCTATGTCGTCCTCCAGTGATCCAAGTGACCATTGCAGTGGCTCTTTGGCGTCGCCGCCAAGCCATTCTGATTTTGAATTGTCTTTTGGGGAGAGAGCTTTGTGTATTACAATCTGTTCAATTTCCTCAATTTAATGCTGTGAATGAATTATAGAGGGATCTGGTGTGCACTAGAGTTAATGACGTGTAATCTATTTAGCCGAACTCACACAGTGGGACAAGTCATTGTTGCTGCTGCTACTACTGCTATTGTTGTGAATGAATTCACCAAAAGCTTCTCATATTTGTGTTGTCTTTGGATTACTCTTATAGGAGAACTTCATTGCATTTTTGTTGTCTCTGTTATTGGTTTATTGTTATTCTTCTGCCTTCGTTATTCTCTTTTTATGCTCCACCAAGTACCTCATTTACTCTAACCAACTCTATAGAAAAATTCCAGGAGTTACCTCTCAAATAATCACCTGACCTTTTCAATTTACTATCAATTTGTATTTTTCACACAGTCCGTTTTAGCTTGGTAGTTCCTATCAGTTTATGCATATTGTGCAATTTTAATTTAATTGTATGTCAATCCTACTGTTGGAAGAGATTCGTCAAACAACAGCTGCTGATAGATTACGCAAACTCATTTGGACCAGGTCTCATATGTTTAGATTAGCTTTCAAAGAATAGCTTTTGGAGAGAAAAAAGTGATAAACATGATTTTAGAGAATAGATTTTAAAAAAATAGCTTCTAAAAAACTATGTTGTTCTACTCCCAAACCATGGTTTTTTTGCCAAAATGGATTGTGGAGAACAAGAGTGTTTGGGTGGCTTAACCAAAACTATGATTTGAAAGGTTAAAAACTATTTTAGAATTTGGACGGATGTTTGGCTACCCTAACTATGGTTTCAAAAGTGTTCCCACACACAGTGATCAATTTCCCGAACCCAGTGGTCTGTGTTGTTAGGCCAAAGAATCTCCTTCATTACGTTTGAATGTAGATTTCATATAGAAGTTTTGAGTTTGGCCAGTTAAATTTGAAGTTTACCAAATGTTATTGGTGGATATCTTGAGTTCTCCTCTTTTTTTTCTTCCCTCCAAAATCTTTTTGCTGATCTGAAATCTTTGTCCCATTGGTCATTTTTGTTGAACATAAGTTCATTGTAAAGGAGAAAGTTTTTGGATGGTTCGGTTTTCAAAACCGGTGCTGTGAATGCTGCATCTGGATCTGCATATGTAGAGTTTGGTAACACTGAGGTCATTGTATCTGTATAAGTGAATTTTTACTTCATGTACTTAGTTATACCAGGTGGCTACTGCTTGTGCTCTCCGGCTAATATATGTTTGCATTCTATAATACAGGTTTGGGCCAAGGAGAGTACAGAGGGCCATGATGAGTGACATGATGTCTAAATTGCAAGATAAGCTTCACAGTATTTGCGACTCCAGTTCATGGTCAGGTATGTAGAATAATTTTAGATTTCCATTATGTTACTTTGGCTTTCTCTTTGATGTCTCAAGTGGCAATTGATATTCAAGCATATTGATCAAGTACCAGAGATCATTTGATTGTAAATGAAGTTAATGGGTCAATTTGTTACCCTAATCTTAGTAGTTATTAGTTTGTTTTCTGTTACAAGTAATGAAGAGATATGATTTATAAATATCCTAGTTAGGATTTTTTATCATTAAGTCAATGTTGGTTAGGATGTAATATATCTTGTATTCAAATATTTGAATAAAGATGTTAGGATTACTGTTTTATTATCTTATTGTAATCTTTGCTTATGAATAGGCTAGCCTCCCTAAAGCTAGCCATTTCGAAATAAAATGTCAGTTTGTTAATTTGGATTTTTGGAGATTTTTTCTAAAGTATTTGGCTAGTATGTAGGGTTCAATAGTGTTGGAAACTTTTCTCTAGACCACTGTGAATGTTTTTGCATTGGTACTAGAATGTAGTGGCAGTAAGTTCGTAGTTTCATAATGTTGCTTCTACATGACCATTGGTTTACCTTGGTGTTAGTCATTTATGTGTTGCCTCACCCAATTTTTGTTTAGTTTTTCACTGCTACAAATAAAAGATCTGCGGAAGAAGAACATAGATTGGAGGAAGAAAATAATTTTGAAGAGAACTTTTTGAATGACAACCATAATTACCCCAAAAGACAAACACCTTTGCTTAATATATGCATCTCACTTCGCAGCTACAATGGAAATTGACCAGTGTAAGAGGCTAAAGCAGCTGAATGACTCAGTAGGCCAAAATGGTTTGAACGGCACTTTATTTGATTTACGTGTTTGATCTGCAGATTATCTCTAAATTAATTATTAATCCCAAACCTACCATGCATTTTAGTTATATTGATTGCATTGGAATGACATCTATTGAGGAGAAAATGGTGAAAGAAATCGTTTAAGATGGTTCGGAAATATTCAAAAAATGTCATTGGAAGCATAGGAAAGGAAGGTTGATTAAATAGTATGAAGTTTTTTTAAAAGAGGTAAAGGAAGACCGAAGTGTAAAATCAATGAGATTATAGGGAGAGAGATCTTTTGGTCAATAACTTATCCAGGGATCTGATCTATGATTAAATACAGTGATATCGTGTGACCAATGTGATCAACCCTTCTAGTGGGATGAAGTTTTATTGTTGTTGTTAATTGATTGCATTACAATGTCCACAGTCTGGAGATTCGGAAAATGGCCAAGCCACATTGTATCACCATGTTAATATTATCAGAAACCATGCATTTTGTCTTTATTTGCCATGTTGACTGTCTTTGGTGGTTCATACTTTGAACTATTGTGATGTGTTCTGGTTTTATAGATATTCTGCCACTCACTGATTTTGTATTTTAATTCTGAAGCAAACATTTTTGCATCATGAGCAAAGCACTGTCCCGTCTCTAAGTCAAGCTCTCAAGGACATAGCGAGGAAGAAATATGCTACAGCTGTTGCACGGGTGATTGTGTCTAAATACTACTTTTAGTCTTTAATATAAGAGCCAATTGATTTGTTTGAGGAGATTAAAGAAGCTAGTTAGCTGATATATTTAGTATTTTTCTTCAAACTAATTTACTTAACTTATAAACCGATATATAATATAATAATGATGTAAATATTTTAGAATATATGTTATCGTTAAGTAATTTGTGTAGCTTTTTCAATCTCCTCAAACAATTCAACCGCTTTTATATTAAAGATCGGATATAGTATTATGTTGCCTCTCCCTCCTAATTTACTTGATACGCTCTCCTTCTAATGATGTGTATAAAAGTTTTATAATTTTATGAGTATCCTTGAAAGTACTTTCAGTGAGCCATTAGAAAATGGATATATACAAGTCTTTTGTATAATGATGAGTGCCTGTCTGCCAGCTTCATCCCTTGGATTTCCATTGGTATAAGCAATTGCAGATTCAAGGTGTGTTTATATCAGCGGTGGCTGAAGTGGCTCTTTTTAATCTGATTGTTGCAAACTTAAATAGGATACAAGTTAGATTGTTTAAGGTGATTTATGTTTGAATCAACTTTTTTTTTTAAAATAAAAAAGGTCAGTTTAAAAAGTCATTTTATCAATAACAAACAAAACAAACCATTGCGCCTCCTAGCGGCAGGATGATGCTGTGACTTTCAATTCTGTAAAAGCATACAAGAGAAGACTATCAGCAACAAAGTGTATGTTTGGATTAGTAATATAAATTCTTTTTCCAATATGATTTATAGTCTATAAAGTAAATGTGTGATAAGAGTTTTTATCTCATTTCTTAAATGCTAACGCATGTTTGCACAAAGTTGATTACTTTTGCTTCTGGAAATGGCGATTTACAAACGGAAATTAGTAGCAGGAGGTGTAGTGTCAAAATTTAAGATGTTATAAGTTTCGATTTAAGCTTCTTACGGGGTAATATGCAATTGATTCAAAATTGAAAAGAGTTTTGTAGATTTTAACCAATAATTAATAAAAAAAGCGAATTTAAATAAAAATAACTAGGAAGGACATGGATTTTATTAAAAGAAAACATACTTATATTTAAATTGCCAAAAAATCCCCATTGAAAATTTGATTAGTGAGGTATCCAAATCAGAGTATTTGCGTAGTATTAGTATTATGTGTGTATGAAATTTACAAAATACTAATGCTCAATGTGGATATAAATTTATCAAGTCATTATTACCAATTAAATTTTTAACGAGGATTTCCCCCAAACTTTATCATCTAATATTTTTTTTTTCATTTTTTGAGTTTTTATTATCTAACGGAGTGATTTTTTTTTTTTATCAAAGATGTAAGACCCACTTCATGAGTCAAGGCTATTCTCTTCTTTCATGGACATTTTCCTTTTTTGACCTCGAACGATCATTTTCTTCTCTCTCCACAATTGAAGAATGAAAAGCATACGCATTCTCTTGCATAAATGTCAAAGTGATTTTATTTTTTTTTCAAAGTGCTTTTTTAACTGATAACTATAGGTGTTTAGCAAAAAAAATACTTAAAAAAAATATATTCAAACATAATGTAAGGTTCTGTTTACTATGTTGGAATTGATTGTAATGAAAATAAAAATGGATAGAAAGGTTAAAAGTATGTATAGTATATTATAGAAATGAAACATACTTATAATATGAAAAAACCCAAATGTCCTTTTAAAAAATTGAAAGAAAAAAAAAATCTTCCCACAAGTAGTAGTGAAAATAGGTCAGGCCAGGCTAACTCCACCCTAAATAGGTCAAACCTGTTTGGCAGGAGACAGACCTGGCTTGGCCTACGGCCTGTATACAAGCCATTTTCTGAGCCTGGGCCTGAGCTTGTTTTCGGTCTGGCCTGGCCTGTGGCCTGTAAAAAAACCTGTTTTCTGGCTAATAGGCCACAAGTCAAAGGCCGAAAACAGGTCTGAAAAAAAATTATAAATCATCCAAAATACATTAAAAATGTTAAAATATAATTAATCAACAAGGCACAACCTAATAATACAACTATTTAGGAAACATGAAATAAAAATCAATAGAAAGAAACACTGAATATGGAAAAGCTTGCTTTAAAAATAATTATGATAACTAATAAATAAATAAAAATTGCTAGTAATAGGATTTCAAAGTCATGTATTCTAGCGTCTCTAAAAATCAGCACGATGTGTATATTTCTCCATCTACAGTTTTGAACAAGACCAAGACCAGAACGTTTGATTTGATAAATATGATCTGGTTTATTAATCGGAGATAAACCTCCATTGACTTCCATTTCGCCAATTGCAAAATCGATTTGGTAAGAACTACATAGGTCTCTGATAATAATAATGAAAGGGAAAACAACAAGAATTTTTGTGTAAAGAAAGAAATATTTGAAGACTTACAGTGAGTTTAATGAATGTCAGCTGCGGAGAGAGAGTCAAAGTGAAGCAAAAAAACGCTTAGATTACGTCTTGTGAGATATATGCTAATTTATAGAAAGGTAAATGAATGTATAAATATTTGATCTCCCAATTCATTAAGAGAAGTATTGATCCAATGGTAAAATTTTCATCATTCATCACTAAGGTCTCATTCCTCTCATGCCTAATCCTCTAAAATTTTTAATAATGTGTGTACATATAATAAAAAAATTAAAAAAAAAACAAATAAGCCTAAGCCTTTGACAGGACAAAAGGCCTGTCAAGCGGCATGGGCCTGGGCCTATAAACGGCCTGGCCTATCCAGACTTTTACAGGCCAGACCGCAGGCCCTTTATAGATGTCTTACCTGTTTCCACACCTACCCACAAGGCGAAGAACCCACCTGTAGCTCTATTACTTGATTCTTTCTATGAAGTCTGGACAACTTTTCTCTTCAACGCATGGGGGTCTCGTCCTCACTCACCTTCGCTAACCAAGGGCCGAAGAAGGAAGATGTTGTAAACAGGAAGATGATGAAATATAGGAAGAGGAGATCTGAGATCTAGCAGAACGATTGGCTGACTTAAAACTACAATGAACCCCGATCCAAATCATGCTTGGCTGTGCTTGCCGGAGAACAGTGGGAAGACAAAGAGGCTGCTGGGTTGTGCTCATCAGCAGTGGCGGTGGTTTGTTCTCGTTGGCGGGGGTTGTACTCCTCGGCGGTGGGTTATCGTCACCGGTGGATTGTGTTGATGGAGTTGGGGTTCATGGATAAAGATGGAAAAGTAGAAGGGCAAAGTTACAATTCCGTACAGCTTACATCGGTCACCGCATAGAAATCAATTCAAGGCTTTTTGATTGAATTGACTTCTGCGACCCAATTCCATGACCTTTACTCATAACCAAACAAACCTTATCATCTATCAAGGAGATGAATTCCATTTCTATATTCACATGTCATAATTCCAATGTACTGTCTTTTATAAGTCAGTGGGTGGACATTTTGTATGGGACATTGCTGTTTGTTTCTACTTTTAAAAATAAGAGAAAAAAATATTTGTTTGATGTTTTGTTTTATATAAATTGTTTTTAGAAATAAAAAAAACAGAAACTTGTTAAAAACTAAAAAACAAAAACAACTTTTTTTTTTACTTCTTAATATTTGTTTGTGAAAATTGAAGATTCATTTATTTTCCCTCTGATAATTTTTTCCTCCATTTAAGAACTTGGTTTATCATCAAAATATCAGCCCCGCTTTTAGTATATTTCCTTTTAAATATATTTTTTTGAAACAATTATCTAAACAGATTTTTTATTTTTAAAATTGCTTTTAAAAACAGTTTTATAACACCGTCTAAAATAGCCTCTTCCTTCTTGATATAGTCAGTCCAATTGGTAAGAAACTGCTTAATTATAAGGACATGAGTTAATTGTCGTTATCAATGTGAAAATTTTATTGGTAGACAATCAATAAATACTCAACTCATCTAAGCTTTTTTATTAAAAAAAAAAGGGTTTTGCTTTTGGATATGTCTTTCTCTTGCAGCTAGCCTCTTGAACAATACTTGGAGGTCATAATGAAAGTTGCTGCTTGAGCTACCTTGATGGCTTCTATATAAATCTTCATCTGCTTCTAATCTTTATCCTTATGCTTCTGATATGCATGTGAATGGGAACAATTTGGAAAGAAGAATATAGAATATGTTAGTTTATTGTATTTTGACAATTCAAATGTTTGTATATATATATGTAGATGATGAGTTATTTTGTAATATCTTATGACATCCATTATGATCTATAAAAATGTTATATGTGTGTGTGTGTGTGTGTGTGTGTAATATTGGATATCTTGAAGCAAATAGCCGAGTTTCAACTAATCATTTCACAATTACTCAACTTTTTGGGGGCGTATATCCCACCTCTAACCTTAGATCTAATAATATTATTTACATTTGGTATTTTATAAATCTTTTAGTTGTATATAGTGCAATTATGAATTATGTAAATCACATTTAACAGTTTAAATTTATTTATTTCCGTTTATTATAATAATTTTATAAAATAATTAATCTGAACAATTCATTTTTTTATCTGATACTGGAAATGAGATTCTGAGAATGAAAAAAAAAACCCAAAATCATGTTCTGCACTAGTTCCTCTAGAAAGGGGGAAGAAGCAAAGGAAGGGCATTGAGACTAACTGCCCCAATAGAACAAACAGTAATCCATACTAACATTGTTTTTTCATTTAATTTTAGGATTTATTTGGCTTCATACTCACAACTTCAGGAACAATGAATATAAAATTATTAAAATATAATTAACTTTTTTTTCCCAATATCACATATGAATATATGAAAATACCTGCCTAATCCCTTTGTTATGATAAAGTGAAATTATAAACTTTTTGGAAAATAATTAAAGTTCATGTCAAAAAGTACAAAAAGGAAAAAAAAAAAAAAATTGAAGATGAAATGAAATGTCCTTATCGCACAGGTTAATGTCACCTGTCTTAATCCAATCCAGCTAAGTGCAAATACCCACAATTTAAACGTGACCTCTTAGCTTTATGGACATTTTATTTTTCTTTAATATCTATATAGATATTTTCCATTATAATTTTTCTTCCTTAAATTATATCACGTTAGTGGATGAATTGACATATGGTTTAAAATTTTTTCTCTTGAGCGAGATATTAACTCATAAAATGGTCTCACCTCAAACTAATCTGTGATAAAATAACTTTTTTTTTTTTAGATTTTATGCCCATCATATAGATATTTCTTGGCTTATTCTCTCAAAAAAAATATTTATCAATAATAATTTTAAATCCCTATTTTGAATGAAACTAAAGAAATTATATAAATCTCGTAAAATTTTGCAAATTAAACTTAATTATTTTTATACCAAATAGTAAGGGTTTAAGTTTTCTTTTTTAAAAAAAAAAAACTGTGGGAGCCTGATTCAACATTAACTAGTTACTCCTTCTTTAGTTATAGGTATTAGTTTTTATACACATAATTCAGTCATTTATAAAAAAAATGTTGTAAAAGACTAGCACATTCTTTGGACTCAACTTCCATTGGTAATAACATTTTATTGATGAAGGCTTATTAAGTCTTGGTATTCATTGGGCAATTAAAAATGAAAAACAAAGAATTAAATACATAATAAATTTTATATCAATGAGTAATTTGTAAAATGAAGTAATTTAATCTGAAACATAATTTATTGTTTATATTTCAATTGACGTGAATTAAATTCAAAATTATTAATTAAAAATGCAATGAAATCATATTTTTTGAATTAACAAGAACTTTTTATTCGAAAATTGATGTTGATTGATTTAAATATAATTATAAATTAAACCTTAATCAACAAATATTTATTGAAGTTTCACTTTAATTTTAAGTTTCAAGTCAATAGAAAAGTGTTATGTAACAAGAAGAACGGCTGATTCTTGTAGATTTAGGGTTTATTTGGCAATCACTTAAAACACACTTTTACGCAAGTTGAGATAAAATTTCTCTCACATACTTACCTCGGATTGTATAAAATCACTTAAAAAAGTTATTCTCAAATATACCCTTAAAGCAAATGCAATAATTGTTTGTGGAGGACAATGACAAAGCATGGTTGTCAAAATAAAAATTAAAGAAATTTTCTCGGCCTACATGGTTTGGCTCGACCCCAACCAGCTCTAATAAATTATTAAAAAAAAATTTATACTTTATTTCATTTTGCTATTCTGCATTATTTTTCTTTTGTAAATCCCATATAAGCACAAGAAATTAATAGATAAATAAAATATTAATAGAAAAAATTTCATTGTTTGTGAGACGATGTAATAATCTAAAACACGCAAAGTTGGGTTGATTTCTACCTAAAATTAGTAACTGTTAACAATCTGAACTGGTATTTTATTTTTATCATGTTAGTGAAGCTGAAAAATGGTATACAGGGCAAGTCTGTATGTATGGGAGAAATAAAAATCAATATAATGGGTAAGAAGATTAAATTGAAGGAAAGGTGAAATGAATAGAATTTTGAGAAAATAGGTAAAAAAAAAAATCTCTATTTGAAAATCGATGAAAGGAGTTGGTATATTTTTTTAGGGAAAATGAC
>QFDD01010717.1:0-10161 GCA_006871305.1 Vachellia collinsii
ACCCGAGCAAGTTGCTATTGGCACTTAATGTTCAAGAGTCAGGTAAATTTGCAAGTGATGCAATATAGGCGAATGAAAGTGATAGAGATAAAAGATATATATATATATATATTATCACAAAAAAAAAGATATATATTTATATATAGAGAGAGAGAAAGAGACACACACATATGATAATTTAGAATTTTTAATCTTATTATTGTATGCTGCCAATTAACTTGTTGTATAATTTTTTAATGATTAAGTTGCTTACATGGAACCGTACAATAATTCTTTTTAAATTGTATCTAGGTTTCATTGAAATAACATGTCATTTTTTACACCAAATCTTATATGTGTATGCTGCTAATTCACTCGTAAGATTTTTTTTTTGTAATGATTAAATTGCTAACATGGAACCGTATACTAATTCTAAGTTGTTTCTAGGTTCCAGTGAACGCCATGGATCCATGCGGATCCATTGATTTGATTTCTTTTCTTTTCTTTTTAACTGTTGCCATTCTGACCAATGTTAGAAAATAATCAATATAAAGCACTATGATAATTAAAATTTCTTGATTTATTGACAATGATTGGTCGTAGTAATCATGTATGGTTTGAAATAATTTTAAGTCAAATAAATGAAAACAAGTCCTTCTGATTAGTCATATGATAATTATATAAGCCTCAGGTGAATATACAATTGTTAGATACAATTTTATATTGATAAATTTGAGCCATATTATGATATTAATTTCGCGGTTTTTTCCTCCAAGGCGTGCTAGAGAAACCAATCCTCAACTTGCTCACTGATCCTGACTTCTTAATCAAACGGTGAGTCCTGGATCATTTACCAAATTTTCACATATAGATGAAGAGAACTTGAAGATCCGCAAGTTAGACATCAACATGACATAGATAATATTTTTTTATGTAATTCAAAGTATTCCATATCACTTAGAACTTGAAACTAATCTCTGTCAGATTGAAAATGTTAAGGTTAAAGCTCTCTTAATAAGTGTATTTTGTAGGATTCGAACTTGTATTTCGTTTTTACTTAAGTGTTAGTGTTATATTTTGAAATGGCTACATGAACATGTAGTGAAGGTAACTGAAATGAGAATATTGTTAAGTTGAATATGTAATCATATAAGGAAATATAAGATTTATAATGAACTTATTTGAGGATGGGCAAGAGTGACAACTATTTTAGAAAAAATGGTAAAAAATCATTTAATGTGGTCTATGTATGTTAAGAGAAGAAGATCAATGAATGCACTAATAAGAAAAGTTGATTAAACTGTTTGAAGCTAAGTTAAAAGGGTAGAGGCAGACCTAAAAGAAGGTGTTAGTATGATCTATATTGCCGGCTCCAATTAATGGAATATATTTAAGTTGGTGTCGTCGATTGTGATCAATCAAAACAATTTTTTTTTTGCCATAATTAAAACGAAATACTACATGATAATTATTCTTTTTAATCATATCATTCCCAAAACAACTTAAAAGCCAATTACAGCACTTGGATTTCGACACACATAAGTGAGAAATAAATGCTAACATGATAAATATTTTTTATCATTATGCACACTTACTAATTTGGCCCCTTTCCCGTGATTCATGTGATTTCTGGGTTTCAATCACTCAAGTAGCTCTTCCTTTAACTTGATTTTTTAAAAAAAAGAAAGAAAGAAAGGAAAAAAGAAAAAGAAAAAGGACAATCAATAATTGTCGATAAGCTTTGCATAAATTATAGCAGAAACTTCCCACTATGACCCACAACCACCAACAAGCCTAGTCAGAAAACCACAAACGACTGAGTAAAATATAAGCAGCGACTGAGTCTTCGTCACAGCAGAAACATCTTTATGCAATGAAATCCTAACAACCATCAAGCCTATGTATATAATTGAAGCAAAGTGAGGAAGGAAGCATATAGTGAAAAATGGGATATTCAGTGAGAGAACAAGTGTGGTGGGTGGTGTCTGTTATTATAATAATATTATTAGGGTTTAATGGAGAAAGTGAGGGATGCTTAAAAGAGGAGAGAGAAGCTCTTCTGAAACTGAAAGAAGCTTTCAATTACCCAAATGGCTCTTCTCTTCCATCTTGGAACAACCTTAACCATTCTGATTGCTGTAGTTGGGAGGTAATCAGCTGTGACAGCTCCACAAAGAGGGTTATAAGCCTTCTTCTGAAGAACATAAGAAGTCAAGAGTGGTCGTTGAATGCTTCTTATTTTCTCCCTTTCCACCAACTACAAGTACTGGATTTGTCTGGAAATTCTTTGTCAGGTCTCTTTCTTTTCCCCACTAACTATTATTTAGAACATATTTAAGTGAAACTAATGATATTTTTTTGGTTATTATTGGAGCAGGGCTATTTGGTGAAATTAGGTCCGACAACTTGCAAACTTTGTATCTGGAAGATAATCAGCTAACGGAAATCCCTTTCTTTGGTGATTGAATTTTATTTTCCAAATTATGTTAGATGATGCCATATCATGTTCTTTGGTTCTTATTTTTTCATACAAAAAAAAAAAAAAAACCATTGAAGCTTAAAAATCGTTGAAAATATTACTAGAGTTGAATAAGATGTCGTTTTAACTTAATGGTGTCTATTATATTTAAACTTACAATATTAGGATACATTTGTTTGCTTCTTTATGACGATTTTTTTTAATATTTCTATTTCATAATTTACAGATGATTTTTATTCAAGCAATTCGAAGACTTTGGAATTCTCCAATAGGTCTCTCATATCTCTAAACTCCTTGCGGACATTATCCCTTTATAACAATAGCATAAAAGGCTCGCTGCCACAACAAGGTATTATAGTTGTATATTAACCCCCCAATATTAGAATTAATAAATTGGTTTTGTGTGCAACCACCAATTCTTTAAAAAGTTTTTGGTTAAGGTGCAAAAATACTTATCAATTTATATCAAAGAAAAAATACCCATAAAGTTTAAAATCAAAGGGAATATGACACAACCGTTAAAAATGAATTTTGCCCTGATTTTAAAGTTCATATGTATTTTTGCACCCAAAAAACTGTGTTGTTGGGTGCATATTGGATATATATTTTTGCACCTTAACCCAAGTTTTTTATATCAAAGTTTAAGGCATCGCTTAAAGTTTTCTTTTTATTTTCTCCAAAACAATCACTTAAAGCATTTAACAAAAAAAATTGTGTACGTTGCAGGAGGGTTGTGCAATATGAAGAATCTGAAAGTATTATCCCTTGGTCTCAACAAGTTTGAGGGACTTCTTCCTCCATGCTTAAGCAATTTGACATCTCTCCATGAACTTGATCTTCAATCCAATGGTTTTGAAGGACCCTTCCCTTCTTCGCTCTTCAATTCTCTAAAATCCCTCGCATACATTACCTTAGAAGAAAACGCTTTCACTGGCATAGCATCACTTTCTTTGTTTGCCAACCACACCAACCTCCAAGTCTTCACGATCTCTTGTTCTAACAACACTAATCTCAAGCTTGAAACTGAAAATCCCCAATTCATCCCTTCCTTCCAATTGAAGATTTTCAGTGTTGTCGAATGCCCTATGAATGAAGCAAGCAGTCACAAGATTATACCCTCTTTTCTTCTTCATCAATATGACCTAAGAGTTCTAGAACTTGACTATTTGAACATTTCTGGAAGTTTCCCAAACTGGCTTTTGGAAAACAACACCAAATTATACTCTTTTAGTGTCCAGCACAACTTCTTGACTGGTCCCTTTGAGCTTTACTCCACCTCAAAATTACTCAATATGCAATATTTTGATGCTTCCTCTAATCCTATTAATGATGAAATCCCTCCTCGTATGGGCTATGTTTTCCCCAACTTGCTTTCTCTCAACATGTCTTCAAGTTCATTACAAGATGGATTTCCAGCTTCACTTGGTTACATGAAGCAGTTGAACTCACTAGACTTGTCCAATAACAATTTGTCCGGCTACTTGCCCCAAGAATTTGGGAAGGGTAGCAATGACTTGAGATTTTTTAAGCTCTCAAACAACAGCTTAAGTGGCCCATGTTTACCAAAAGATTCAAATTTCACCCATTTGTTGTCTGTGGATCTCAGCAGCAACAACTTCAAAGGACAAATACCAGATGGGATTATTAAGAGTTTAGAATTAAGAATGTTGGATTTAAGTGCAAACCAACTAAATGGTGAAATACCTAGTTGGATTGGAAACTTTAAGCATTTGAGTTACCTCATTTTGTCCCAAAATTCAATGGCAGGACCAATTCCAAAAGGCTTTTGCAACTTAATTGAGCTCAAATATCTAGATCTTTCTCAAAATAGATTCAATGGAACTTTGCCAAGCTGCCTGAATATGCCATCATTGAGCTACTTGCATTTGCAAAGCAATCATTTTTCAGGACCCATTCCTTCTGTTTTGGCCAAATCACCATTGCTGTTAACTTTGGATTTGACAAAGAATAGATTTTCAACTCAAATTCCAAGGTGGTTCAAGTCAATGTTGAATTTAAGGGTCCTCCTCCTAAAAGGAAACAAACTAGAAGGTTCTATTCCTAAGGATATGTGCAAGCTTAAGAACCTAAGCATACTGGATCTTTCACAAAACTTGCTTTCTGGAGGAATACCATATTGTTTGAATGTCATCATATTTAAAAGGATGGAAGCAATGGGCAGAACCATACTAGGAAATTTTTTTGTCCCATGGACTACGAAAGGTCCATATTTTGACTTCAATTATACAAGTGGTGAGTTTGTCCAAGGTGAATATGAAAGAAACTTCTCATGGTATGAGGAACAAGAAGTGAACTTCATGTCAAAAAGAAGGTATGAATCTTATGTGGGAAACATATTGGATTTAATGTCTGGCTTAGATCTCTCGAGTAATCAACTTATGGGTGAAATACCTTTTCAAATTGGATACTTGAGCACTATATATGTGTTAAATTTGTCAAACAACTATTTGACAGGGCCTATTCCTAAAACATTTTCTAACCTTGAGCAAATAGAAAGTTTAGATCTTTCTTACAACAATTTGACAGGTCAGATCCCTTCCCAACTAACGCAATTGTACTCTTTGTCTACCTTTTCTGTGGCTCACAATAATCTATCTGGAATGGTGCCTGAGATGAAAAATCAATTTTCAACTTTTGACTTGAGGTCTTATGAAGGGAACCCTTTGCTTTGTGGCCCACCTCTACAGCACAAATGTTCATCACTACTGAGACATGTAGACCCATTTCATTCAGAAGAACATGACTTCCGAGATGCTTTCTTATGGAGTTTTGCAGGAGCATTTGTGGTCTTTTTTCTAGGTGTCATTAGCTTAATGTATTTCAAGTTTTTTAGAATTACGAGTGAGCTAAAGAGAGTTAGCAAGTTAATTGCATGGATAGAAGCAAGAAAGAGAAAACTTTAGTTCATGAGTTTTGATCGTACAACTGATGGTGAACTTTTGTGTTTTTGGACCGAACTGATGGTGAACTCTAGAATTGCAATAATCAAAGAAATCCAATTCTGGTCTTCGGTAAACAAAATGGAAATTTTACTTGAATAGTTAGCCTATTAGCCGTACTCAACTTTGCAACACAGTTTCACACACACACACTGGCCAATGATTATATGATGAATGTTCCGATAAAAAAAAAAAATTATAGCTGTTGAAAACGGTTCCCATTTGGGTGTTCATTATGAGTGATCATGATGAACACCTGAATTCATCAGATTTGGTTTAATCTTGTAGCTTGCACAGCTGAACATCTTGTAATTTAATGACAATCCTGGTTTAAGAATTAACAAGTCCAAATTCGAAATTTACAACATGTGAATAAGGTATTCAGAAGACTGATTTTGGCAAAAAATGGCCTGCCTCAACATTTTGTAACTTAGTGACAGTCCAGGTTTGAAAAATAACAAGTTCAAATTCGATACTCCCTCCCGTGTATAATATAAGTTGTAAACAACTTGATCCAGGATAATTAATGTTATTTTTTATCAAAGAGAATAAATTTGGTAAAATCCTCAAAAAAATACCTCTTGAAATTGAAAATCCAAAAAAGGTCACATGAATATAGGCACAATGATAGATAAGGAGAAAGTAGGGATATGAGATTTTAAATTTGGATTAAAATAACCAAAATACAATGAAATAACCAAACTAACTAATAACTTTTTGAAAATCAATTGCAACTTTTTTAATGATTTGACAACATTTGCATTTGGTTGCAAATGCCTTCATTTTGAATTAGTTGATAACATTGTTTAAGACATTGATCACTTTTTTTAACTCAATAACAACTTCTGCAATGATTTTGATAATATTTTCATTTGGGTATAGATACCGTTATTTTGAGGAGGTTGACAATATTGCTTAACATATTAACCACTTACTTAAACTCAATGACAACTTTATTTAATTGTGTTATATTACAGAAGGTTAGTTTGAGCTTTTTCCTTAAATTTTAAAATGCTAGATTCATACGTTCTCCCCCATCTGTTATTTTACTTATTCATGTGACCGTTTTGGGATTTCCAAATTTAAGAATTATTTTCTGGAGATTTTTCCAAATATATTATCATCATTAAAAAAACTGATGCATCAATCCCGGAATGTTTCTCCCATTGGATTGATGCATCATTCTAAACATTTCTACCCTACTGCATCTCGTATCTTACTCTTTTCTAAAAAAATCCAAAAATATTTAGTCGACTACCAGTGGTTTAACAAGTGCTGATGTGTAAAAATAACTTAGATAGTAGTATCTAAATGACTCACTTGATAGGCTAACATATGAGCTTATTACTCATTTTTTTCTAGTCCACCATGTAGCACCCTCCATTTATGCGCATTCGGAAACGTTATGATTCAGGCAAATCAATAATTAAAGCTCATGAATGAAAAACTTTCATTTTAATCATTGGGTTACTACTTGTTTGGTACTTTCAGATTTTTAGTCCAACTTTGAAAAATTATAACTAATTCTAGAAAAATTACATGAGGGTACTCCAAAATTCTTTTGAAAGCTCTTGTAGTCTTTTATCTGAGAAAAATATGATCATGGCCATAAAATATGGCAGTTAGTATAGTCTATTGATTTACTAAACCCGCTTTGTTTTACTAACACATTTTATGCCTCAACTTAAAAATTCATAACTTAATCTATAGAGCTTCAATTAACCTCAGTTAGGACTTGATGGGAAGCCCCATGTGTCTACTTCATCCATGAAAATTATCATAAGCAATAAAGATCACTTACTCTACTTTGACGGGTTAAACATCAATTGTACTTTGAAAACTGCTCAATTTAGACAGTTATAATCATGCATATTAAAATAATACTTTCAAAACCATAGTTAGGTATATAATCACTTATCATTCATCAATATATATCATATGTACATGCCAAAGCCTCATATTGAATTTACACAACTTATAAAAATTGTTATACATTTAATAACTTGCAGAAAAATAATGCTATAGAAGCTTATCTCTCTTATTTTATTTACCCTTTGACTCTTGTATTCACTTTTCTTTTGGAAACTTCTGACCTAGCATGATTAGTTATTGATGGGTGAGATTCAAAGAATCCCAATAACAACCAATTACCATTCAAGCAGTCAAATTATATTTCCATTATTTAACTCATTAATAAATAGCATTGTTAAAGCTTACATATAATCAAGAACATGCACATAAAACTTAGAATTGTCAATCATAACCATGAAACATTTCAAAGCAATCATTCAACATGTTTAAGATAACATAAATTATTCAACTCATGGCAAAATAGGAAGCATAACAAAAATATAAACGTAACTTGAATACAAGAATGGGTAAAGTTGCTACCTTTAAGCTTTACTATATATCTCCCTTTCTTGCTTTCTTTAATTCTTTTTCCTTCCATATCAGAAGCTTCTTTGATTAAGCTTCCATTCTCACTTCCATAGTGTCCAATAGTCCTAGATAAATGTTTCACATCAATTATTAAGTTCGTTAGAGCTACGGAAATCACTAACACCTCATAGCTCAATTAACTTCTCAATGTTGATTTAAAGGAACCTTTAAACATTTCTTCCAATACATTTTAAACTGATTTACCAGCTTTTAAGCACCATTTACTCCCAAAACATTCACACTACATATTGGTGCTTATAATATTTTCAACTTCAACAATCATATTTACATTTTCATGTTCAAAACCCAAAAATATAGCACCACACTTGGTGCACCAGAATTTCAATTCAAAACCAAAAGGAAAACTTCACAGATTTCATCGTCCATTTATAATCCTAAATTTCCATTTTTTCCAAGACTTGTTTCAGCTTTCGAATGCATATATATACATACACGGACATACTCATACTTGCATATATATATATATATCTCATAGTACTTTGGGATGCTCCTTTGATTAATCAAGCATCTCACTTACTCAGTTTTCAGCTCCATTTACAACGCATGTGTATATATATTTACTCTCACAGCTTATATATACATGCATACACAGATACGCATGCACTTAGGCGTGTATACACATACACACCTCACCACAGACTTTATTCTCAACTCCACTGCCAATTCCAATGTGGAATTCTTACCACTAAATTGCAGCTACCAAACTCAGTAGAATAATTCACAGCAACAACAAAGCTCATAGGACCCGAAGCCATTTTTCATAAAAACTAGGTCCCTTGTTTTCAGTTAGAAAAATCAGCGACATGCAGCAACCACACACAAGCATGGAGCAGAACAAATACCCCAACTTAGAAAGGAAAATTAAAATGCATGTCCTAACTCACCATTTACAGACCCTGAGTTTACTTTCTTCTTCGGACACAGAGGGCTCGGACTGATAAATGGAGCTCTGTTTTCCAGCTTACCAAAACCCTGAAAAGAAAACAACATGCACTCCGGTAAACAACTCAAATACTCAGCTATCATCATTATCACATGAAATCGCAGCTCAGAGGTCACAAAGCAGTGGACCTGACTCGGAAACTGAAACCCATCCTTCAACCACACACAGCTCGGTGGATTTATTATGTGCAACTCTTGATTTAGCTTGAGGAAACACCAATTTTATCATGCAGTAGGTGAATCGATGAATCTTCACCGACTACCCCTGCTTTCTTACAGATTCCAAAAGCTTAAACCCTCATAAAGTTCGAAATCCAAAGAGGAAAGGGGTTCTAGAAACCTACCTGAGTCAAAATCCATGGCTACAAGCAAGATCCTGCCACTTCTCCGGCGAGTACCACGGCGACTTCCTCTCGCTCTCGTTGTCTCTTGCTCTCGCTGTTCTCTACTGCCACGGAATGAAGAAGACGATGAATGAATGAGTGGGGGGGTTGAGGGCAGGCGTTGAGGGCGTGAGGGAGAGAGAATTTTAATGAGCTGCCACACGTGTGGCATTTGTGGAGAGGGAGGGAAGTAATTATTTTACCCTTCTAATATCCAGTATTTGTAAAATGATCCTTTGTTTATTATAATAAAATCTCAAAATTTTTCTAAATTAAATGCTTCATATTAAATGGAGATTTTCTTTCTCAATTTGACTCTCTAACTCATATAAATCAATTTCTCAAAAGTTCTTGTCCAAAATTTATCTCCTTCCTATTTTCTTAAGCTTTCCTAGAAAATAAGACTAACTTTCCAAAATAATTTTTGACCCCATAATTTACTACGAAAATGATAAGAAAATTACATTTGAAATAGGGAAACCCAAAAAGCTGCTGCAAACTTGGTAAAGTACAAATTTCTGCTAGGCAGCAATTTGGGTTTTTTATTTTTTTGATAAAAGACGAAAATGCCCTTAGTTTAATAGTTGTGTTTGTATTTTCTCTCACCTCCCTTCTGCGCTCATTGTTTCATGCTAAAACAGAGTGACACAGTAAGTGTTTGCCTCTTCTTCCCTCTGGTGTCCGTAAGTGGTTTTCGTGTGACCTTGTCTATCGTTCACTAGTTTCATACCATTCGTTGGTTTGTCATTGAAGGTTGCTGGAATTGTTATTGCTGTGAAGCTTTCTCGGTCGTTTCTCCCACCTAAACTTATGTGACAACCCCTTTCTACTAAACAAGGCTTTTAACTTAATTAACAATTATTAAACAAATAACCATGATTTTTTTTTTTTCAAAAACTTTATATCACAAGGCTTATAACCCAGCCCACTAGTCCGCACTCTTTCATATTGTAATTCC
>QFDD01010719.1:0-11676 GCA_006871305.1 Vachellia collinsii
TCTTGAAAGTTTGAGATTTTGAACCTACTTTTAAACACTGTAACTCGAGTTATAAAACACGAAACTCGAGTTCTCTCAAACATTTCATTAAACCTCGAAGATTTTCAAAAACTTTCTGAAAACTGATAATCCAAAACACAATTTCAAAAACATATTTGTCATCATCAAAACATTATCTCAACAAAATTGAATTGATACATTCTACCCGTTAGGAGGCCAACGAAAACCAGAGCTACGGAGACTATATTGGCTTCCTTGAGCATAGCAACGACGACGATGAAACAAGGTTTAGGCGCTAGCTCTCAATGAAAGTGAATGAGTAGAGGTAGAGAAGGCAAAGGGTGAGGGTGGGGGTGGGTTGAGTCGAATTTTCAGATTTTAGGCCACACCCTAAAGGTTGAAGGCAAAGGGTGAGGGTGGGGGTGGGTTGAGTCGAATTTTCAGATTTTAGGCCACACCCTAAAGGTTTTTTTTTAGACCGCACCCCCTTGGGTGGAGTCTAAAAGAGTATTATTTTATAGGGGTGTAATCTAAAATAGTTTCTTTTTAGATGATTTAAAATTTTTAAATTTATTTACAAAAATATTATCGATCATTTTTTTAAACCTTATCCTCTAAATGTGATCTAGAAGAGGAGGTCTAACTAAATAAATATTTTTCTGCTAGTGTAAGAAAACTTTCCAATATCCAAAGTTAGGAGCATATATAAGTATATTACATAATTACCAGTATTTTAATTTTCCAAGACAGTCATAAGTCATTATACAGAAGATCAGCTTTTTTAACAAGATACTTGGGTGGTGAATAGGATTTTGGTGAAATTCTGGTGTATTTAAAGATGCAAGTATATGATATTGTTAAACTACCATACACAACTTCAACATTTCAACGTTAATCAGCTGGATGTGGAGATAAATTACTAGCGACAAAAATAATATAGTTGGAGAAATTTCAAAGACAATTGAATTTACGATTTGAAATCTTTCAAGCAAACTAACTAACACCAACCCAACTACACACCTAGAGAAAGTATCTTTCATGTCAAAGTCTCATTTTATTTAATATTTATATCATTCTCACATAAACTTTTACTCAGTAATTCTCTGAAAGATCTAACTCCAGATCATTACAAGTATCATCATCAGGCTGAAACTTCATCCTTTCCCATTAACTCCACATCAAGACCAGCGTCGCCGTCATCATCGCCGTCGTCGTTGTGAACCCTCAAATTATCCTTGTACTCATACTTACGAGCAACCCAGATAAACAAAACCAGATTCAAACCTAGAAACCCAGAAATGAGGTAGTAAAAGTAATCCAACCTCCCAACGTTCAAATCATCCGCCAACCAATCTCTATGACTACGTCGAGTTCCATAATGAACTATGGTCACAAGCAAGCCGTTCAAATAACTCGCAATCCCAATAGAACAAAACACCACAGAATTCGCAATACTCTTCATGTGTTCTGGAAACTGCTTATTGAAAAACTCAACCTGTCCAATAATACCCATCGCCTCAAACAAACCCACCAGAATTAACTGTGGAGCTAACCAAAAAACCGACATGGAGTTAGCCGAACACCTTCTAGAAGTTTCCACAACCCCAGAGACAACCATGGACAGTACAGAGAAGACCATGCCGATTCCGATTCTCTGAAGCAAGGTGATGCCACCTTCAAGGTGTGTCATTTTTCTAAGTGCTGGTACGAGGAATCGGTCATAGAGAGGGACAAAGAGGCTTATAGTTAGGAATGACATTACTAGGATTGAACCTTGTGGGATTTGGAACTTGGGTCCTAGGTGTCTGTCCATGGTTGAGGCTTGTAGGACTGTGAATGTTAGTTGCTGAGGAATGGTGATGAAGCTGAGGATTCCAGTTACCCAAATTGGAAAAGTACCTGCCAGGCATTTCACTTCTTCTACTTGCTTAATACTAGCAAGTCTCCACTTGTTTTTTCTGCTTCCATCTGGGTTTAACTCGTCTTCCATTATTAAAGCAGCTTTGTTTAACATCCTATAATTTAAAACATAAAATCAAGCCAGATAATGAAATATTCCCTCAGGTCATTTTTATCAAATAATACAAGATAAAATTTTTTTTATTAAAATTGATTAAAGATAATAACTACGTAAAAAATGTAACTTAATTTCTAAAACATCCTTATTTTATAGAGAGACAATAAAAAATAGTTAATTGGAGCCAATAATTAATGTAAAATAATACTAAAAACTCCAAGCGTGCTATTATTATCACTTACAAATAGGCATACATTCCCTAAATAATTTTCTTGTATACAAGATTAGAGGGAGTAATTCGTAAAACTTAATAAGCTCACAAAAACTTTCATCCTCAATCCTAAATATAGAATATTCCCTTTGGTTCAAAATATAAGGTGAAAATAACTAAATTACACTATTTGAAAATTTAGTTAAAATTTGTTTAAAAGATAACAAATATGTAAAAATACAACTAATTTTCTTAAAACACCCTTATTTGTGGTGATGGTGAGCGGGAGACATAATGAGTGAAAAAAGAAAATAAGGGAGAATGAGTGAAAAAAGATATAAGAAAGACACATAATTAATTAGAGAAAAAATTGAGGGAAAACTCATCAAGTACTGAGACAAGTTCAAATTTCATCTTATATAGAAAATCCAACCCTTCACAAAATTTCACCTTATATTTTGAGCCAAAGGAAGTAACTTCTAGAAGCATTTTAATTGTTAAAAATGCATGACACCAAGAATTATTAACAAATTTTCTATCCATTTACAAATTTTTCTCATTTTTATAAGGATGCATAACTTGGGGTATAATTGGTCATTTTTCAAATCAATACCACTAATTTCTTAGATAAGGAAGTGATAAAATTTTAAAGAATTTAATGTAAGTTTTGAGAAAGTTAAGGATAAAACAAACTTTCCTAATAAAATGCATGATTTAATCAGTAATTAGCAAAGAGTTAGTGCCTGTTGACCTGAATTGGTTGGTCAAAGGAAGCTTGGAGGAAGCACTAGTCTTCTTCAAAGGTGGATCATAAAGAGCCCCATCCATCATCTCTTTATCAGAAGGAAGCTCAACTTTTCTCTTTCTATAAGCAGCAACAAGAACTTGAGCAACACCAGAAAATACACTCCCTTCTGGCTTCACATACACATAAACCCTAGTCCCCACAAAGAACATGAAGATGGAGAAGAACATACACACAGTGGGAATCCCAAAACCAACCTTCCAACTGATGCTTTCCTGGACGTAAACAATCACAGTTTGGTTGATCAAAAGGACGATGGAGAAAGAAGTATAGAACCAGTTGAAGAAGCTATTGATCCCTTTTCTTCCTTCTTCAGTTCCAGCATCGAATTGGTCGACGCCGAACGGGATACTGCAGGGCTTTATGCCGGAGGAGCCTATGGCTAGTAAGACAAGCCCCATTATCAGAACACCGAGATGGGTTTTGGTGGGTTTTACACATTGGTTCAGTGCTTTTTGTTGAGGTGAACATGGTGGAGGGTGTAACTCCGGTGACCAAGATGTTAGGGTCACCACAATCATTCCCTGTGCATGTGGAAAAACTCAGATTGTTGAAAGATAGTTTAAAATATCATAAAACTCTAAACTACTCAATATTATTTTTGTAAATCATTCTCAACATGTTTCATTATAATTAAGAAAAACCTTAAAACTTATTAACACTGTTTTAAAATTTAATAACATTTCAATTTTATTTATATTTAATTCTCCCTCTAGTTTGTTATAACTTATAAGGCACCAATTAGAAATTCTTTTGTCCTAGATACAAGTCATCAACTATGTCATTAATTACTATTTTCGCATTTTATTCCTGAAATTAGTTGAGGTTTAGTGTGCTTTGAATAAGCTCCTACAAAACTACATTATTTAAAGAGGGGTGAAATTGGAAATACCTGTCAATTTAGGAAAAATTTAATGATTTAGTTAACATTTTTTGGCATTTGAAAGTTGGTAGTCGGTATCTCATAATGAAGACTAGAGGAGCATACTCTTTACCCCAATAATACAATATATACACACACACCCCTTCAAGTAAAAAGTTTAATGATGTAACTTACAAATAAGATAAAAATATTTCTATTTACTTTATAAATATAGGGCCATTGGATTGTACGTGTATTATAAAAAGGACGTAGACAGAAAAAAAAACTATATATAATATTCTATCCCTTTCGAATACAAGGTATTTTTAGTCCCAAACACACTTAGGGAGACAAACAGTTAATATATTTAATATTTTTTTTATCTTCAACGCATGTAAGATAAACCATTATGATGAAGGAGATTAGTGTTATTAATAAACTTTTATATGTACTTTAGAAAAAAAATGACACTAATTTCTTTTTATTAGAAAAATATGAAATCCTTTATATGTTAAAAGATATGGCTTTTTAAAACACGTCTTATATTAAAAATGGAGATAACACTTTTTTTAGTTCAACATATATAAAGTTAATTAACGTAATTTTATTATGAAAGAAAGGATTTAAAAATTGGTTTTATACATAAAAAGAAATGTACTGTTCTTGCTTCTTTTAAATACATTAAATTCTCAATAGACTACACATTTTTCCGTAAGCATTGCTTTTGAATGCACTCACTTCTTAATTACAGTCTGCGACAAAACAAGAAAAAAATTAATGCATTAAATATTACCTAAAATGATTTATATCGATACAATTAACTAAATTATGTAAATAAAAAATTATTAAATTTAATTAAAAGTAATATATGTGTAAAAATATGTATAGTATATTTTCAAAAATATCCTTATTAAGTAGAGAGAAAAATGGGGGATAGAGGATTTGTAGGAGAAATACTACGTTAGCTATATGACATGAAATAAATGAGGGGGAAAACCAGAAAAAGTTGGTTAAAATTTAGGTCATGTCATGCATACCTAAAATTGTATCTTACCCCCTCTAGTTTTTATCATACGGTATTCTAACTAATTCTCACATATAAAAAAAATAATAGATAATTTTTTTAATGATGCGGACTTTGATATTTAAAACATTAACTTTCAATTACTTAACGACAAAAATAAAATGCGATAATGGTTATTAGTAAGTTATCTAACGACTAACATTTAGTACCAAGATTTTTTCTCATTGATGCCTTATACTCCATTGGTTCAAAATATAAGATGAAAATAATTAAATTACATCATTCATAAAGTCAGTTAAAATTGGTTAAAGACAATAAATGTATAAAAATGCAATTTATTTTTCTAAAACACCCTTCTTTATGGAGAGGGTGAGTGGGGGAGAGAATAAGTGAAAAAAGATATGAGAGGGAATGAATGGAAAAAAAAAAGATATGAGATACATATAATTGAGATACATATAATTATTTTTAAGAGCAAAATCTGAAAAAAAAAAAACCTCATTAACTGATAAGACAAATCCAAATTTTAAGTTATATAAACTGTAAGACATATTCACAATTTTCATTTTATACTTCTCAGTCTTATTTATAAATCATTTACAACATATTTCACAAGAAAACCTTAAACCTTATTAATTATGTCTTAAATTAAACAACTTTTATAATTTACCATTATTCAATATCTACTGTAACACGTGAAAGTCAAATCAATACATATATAATAAATGAAAGATAAAATTGTATATTCGTATGAAAAATACAAAGTAAAATTTGATCTCTATATCCTATAAATAGGATCAGAGGAGCATTTTAAGAGGGAGGGAGTAATAAAAATTAGAGGAAGCATATATAGATGGGCGAGTATTGTTTATGATTTTCTTTTGGGTCCCTTTAATTACTCTTCTGATCATATTTATATGGTAGAGAGAGAAGAATTTTTTTTGTCCTAGTTATAAATTATAATATTAATTTTTCATATAAATGTACAATTTCAACTTTTATCTATTTGTTATTGTGTTGATTTTGTTATCATGAGATATAATATATATTAATAGTGATAGAGTTGAAAAGTTATTGAATTTTAAGGTAGAGTTAGTACAATTTAATATTTTTTTGGATTAGATAAAACAAGCTAAAAATGATTTATAAATATGATTGAATGAGTATTAAAATCTTTGGATTTAATTACACAAACTTTGGGACTTGGGTTGGAATTTTAAATGTTGGCGCTTGTAAATGATTTCACGTCCCCAACGAATACTGACACTGATTCTATTTGTGTGAATGCCATAACTATTGTTGAAGTTTGTGCAAGAGAAAAAACAGTTTGAGTGTGTATTAAAAGAAAAAAAAACTAATGCTCACCAGCATTCTTTACCCCAAAAAAATTTTGAAAAATGCACACATTTAATCTTGGTCAACTCTAAATTTAAAGTCTAAGAAAAATACATCAATATAATTATTGATATATGTTTGTGGGAAAAAAAGAAGAAGGAAAGAATCCTCGCTCATCTTCCTTTTATAAGATGTCAGTTTTTGAATTGGTTTAATAAAATATTTCATTTGGAGTGTTCTCAACATTAGTTGCATCTTTATCTATTTTAATTCCAATTAATTATATTCTCTTTTCTCAGCTTTTTCTCATACATTATCTTTCATCCTTTTTCTACTATTAATTCTGTCATAAATACCCTTATAAATGGCATACTAAAAAAATCCATCTCTTACATATTTATTACTTTCAATTAATCTTAAATCTAACTTCAAATCACATAATTTTATTTAAAAGGATCTTATAAAAAGAATTAGAGGGATTATCTATTAAAAGGGGGGAAAGCTAGCGTGAGGCTGAGTGTTTTATCTTTGGGTAGTTGAAAAGTGGATTCGATAGGATTGCAAATAGAGGAGAAACGTCACGTAAATGAGTTTTTTTGAAACTCGAAACTAAGAGTAGTGAGTCTGATGAATTTGACCCCAAAGAAAACTGATAAAGCAATTATAGTAGAGGAAAGTAAAAGAAACACAGTTATGGTGTGAAATATGAACTGGTCCTAAAGATCAGTGAAGAGTCATCATAAACCTATAATTAATTAAACGCTTGTAGACCAGTTCAAAAAAGTATCCTCAGTAAGAGTCTCTTGGCGTGTCCGTGTGGGAGATAGGGTCTCTCTATTGAGTCACCCCTTGATTTAACCTCCAAACAAATTAAACAGTGTACAAAAAATATGGTCACCTTCCTTTTTCAAAAAATAACCCATAATGAACAGTTATATAAACTAAATTATCAACTAGTCCGGTGTTGAGTGATTGTATTATAATATTTATTTTTTTAGAATTAGTTTGGTATTTGTTTGATTAATTTATTTCACTGTATATACTCAATTTATATATTATACATGAGTATATTCTTTTTGTACCTCATTTGATTTCGATGGAGGATTCATAGGGAGAAGGGCTTAAGGAGAGTCCCGGCTGCAGTGTGTGTGTGAGAGAGGGAGAGGGAGGGGGGGTGAGGGAGAGAGAGAGAGAGATACCAGAAGAGAGAAGAAAGAAGCGAAAGCGATGGTGTTGAAGCGACCAGCATAAGCATCAGATACGAAGGCCCCAATGAGAGGTCCAAAGTTGGTGAGGCCATTCCACATATTCACAATAGTTGCAGCAGAAACTTGATCCATATTAAGCTCACTTGTCAGATACACTGTTATGTTTGCTAGCAAACCAAACACAGCCAACCTCTCAAACGTCTCATTCCCTGCCATTTCCATATTTGATTTCAATTCTATCATCCTTCACACAGTTCTCTTCACATATGCATACATATATATATATGATAATATATTTCACCGAGAAGAAAGAGATATACAGAGAAAGAGAAAGACAGATAACCTAGAATATAAGCGACGGCCTTCCATCCACCATGCTGCTTCTTCCGGGTTTCACGTCGTTCTTCAGCTCCCGCCAACATTTTGTCTCGATTCCACTAAGTACCCTTCTCTTAGTTCTCTTCCTGGCTAGCTAGCTATTCGATCCCTCTATATATATACATATATATATCTGTGTGTGTGTGAGCGTTGGTGTGTTTTGTCGGAATGAAAGTTAAGAGGTAGATAAGTTTGGTGTGAGTAAAGCGAAAAATGAAGTTTGATTTTCAAAGAGTAGTGCCCATAAAAGAAGAGAGAAGTTAATTGAAGGCGTTGGGTATTATTAGAGTAAAGGAGAAGGGCGACCCACGTGAGTGATTTATGAGCTTACAAACAAAAGATGAAATGAATGATGGAGAGTATGCTGAATGCAGAGAAAGCCGTTGCTTTTAACATCCCCACTTTAACTTTTCAGGGATTGGGTTGATTATGATTGACAATAGAATCATAAGATTAGAATGAAGTTGTGCATAACATACTCATCTCTCTTTAAATATAAATAAATTTTAATGGTTTCATACAGATGAAGAATTAGTTTACTCCCAAGTCCTATTTATAAGTGAATTAATAAGATTTTATCAAATGAATTTGTAGCATTTCAAAGGATTTTAGTGTTATTTTTGGGCTTTTATTGAGTTTAATTGCATTAATTATGATTAAATGCAATTATATGAAATTAAAGCTAATTATTTGTTAAATAATTGATTTTTAGGACTTTTGATGTTACTCAATGTCAATTTTCATTATAGGTATCCTTGGAAAGAATTGGGATCAAAAGATAAATTCCAAAAAAAAAAGAGGGAAAAAAAAAGAAGAAAAAAAAAAGAAATGCATTTCATGACCCAAATTAATGGAGAGAAGGACCTGGAATTCAGAAATGTCATAGAAGGACCAGAACCAATGCACATACGAAATTCAAAAATGTCAGAGAAGGACCAACACTAATGTTAGAAAGGACCTGAAATTCAGAAATGCCAATGAAGGACCAACTCGTACAGCAGCGTTTTTTAACAATCAGAATCAGATTTTAGGGCGAGAGAGGAGAATTTGGAGCAGCACAGGAGACACCCACTTCGCACAGCCGCCGTTCCAATATTCCCCCATCCCAAAAACTCACTTTCACCATCCATTTTTTTTTCATCTCTCCATTAGTCCTCCAGTCTTCCATCCACAAATCCATCACTATTGTCACCATCTCTGTGACCTTTATTTTTCATTCGCCTACCCAGTAGATTCCTTTGCATAGCCAACAGCAGTGCACATCTGCAGAAGCTCTTCACCATTTTTCATCTTCACCACACCACCTTCACTTTCCATCCCTCTTACTCTCCTTCCACAGCATCATCAATTTCTCCCATTTCATCTCCAACCTTCTCAGTTCTCTTCCTCCATGGCAGCTCTTGACAGGGAGTCTATTTTGGCATTCTTAATGTCAAACCATGGCTAGCATTATCTAATTCTCTAATTCAACAATAATGGCAGGAGCTTGGGTCTTTAAAGGGGAATCATTGTGCATTTTGGGTTATATCTCTTAAAGTGTGTGTTTCTTAGTTAATGATTTGTTGCATTATCAATAGTAAGAAACTTTTATGGATTGAAAGTAGTTATGTATGATACTTTAAGTGGATGTAAGAAACCATAACCTCTACAACTTAGAAGAAAGTACTTAGAGCATTAGCAGGGATGGGAAAACATAAGAAGGTACATTGTTGTTATGTTATAGGGATTCATAAATATCTTTTATTCTAATTTGTTAATTTGATATGAACATGTGAATTGTTTTCTTAGTTGAAATTAAAATGGACAAACTTCGGGTTTATAAGCTTCCCACTGATCATGCAGTGGAGGACACTGTGTTTTTAATAGTGAAACATTTGCAAACTTATGTTGAAGGAAATATTTTCTTGCTTAATACTGAGCATGATGGTAATGTTGAATGAACATATGAATTGTTATTCATGAACAATGTAATGATAAATGTTGTGTGATCTTCTTTTAATGTTTAATAATAAATTTTAATTGAACACGCCAAATATATGAATATTGAATTCATTGGATTTGTTAAATCAACCAGCGCATCCCACGGTGAGTATAGTAAAGTAGAAGAAAGATAAAAATAAGGATGAGAGTGAGGTGGAACTCATGGTCCAGTTGGGAAAGGAAGAGGAAAACAAGTTTTTTAAGGATAATTAAGAAAGAGAAAACAAAGGATGAGAGGGAGGTGGTCGTGAAGCTTCAAGAGGGAAATGATCGGAACCCTAACGACTTAAATATAAGGCCAAGCCCATCTGCCAAGGGAGAAAAGAAAAAACGCTCCCTAGGCTAAAAAAGAAGTGTTATTACACTCCCTAAATGAAGAAATCGAGAAAAACAATCATCAATGGCAAAAATACATGGAGGGGGGCAACAGTATCAGATCAAGAATTGAAGATGCCCAATTGTCGTTGTGCTGTTTGATCCTCACCGTGAGAGAAGAGTGCCATTGTTTCTATTGTGTGCAAAGATGCGATTTCCAAAAAGCGAAGAACCAAAAATCATTGCCGCCACTGACATGGGTTGCTAGAGATAGACAATGTGGGTGGTGGAGGTTGTCATCGACCTTGCCACCCCATCTACTGTCTTCACACTTTTCCATTTTTGAAGACTTCAAGATGTTAGAGATGAGAAGGCAGAGCTGGAGAAGTCGAAGATTTGGAAGGGACAACAAGGAATCTATCGATGGCTTCTCAAACGACTTTACCACAGCAGGTCGCATCATTGAGCGCAGAACCTGTAGTGAATTGCTCTTGTGCTCTCAAATTGCCAGTCCAAATTTTTTGTTGAATCCCAAAGTTCTTCCTTACTCCTTTCCTTATGTTTTTCTCCATTCACTTTTCTTTTTGTCTTGCTTGGTCAGTGATGAAGGCTTCCAGTTAGGATATAAATAACGAGAAATTCTTGCATGAATCTGGTCTACCACATCATTTATGGTTTGACTATTCACAAGCCAACAACTCAAACTGTTTTTAATCTGATTTGTCACACCAAAATATTAGCTAGCATTTACAAAATTTAAAATAAAAATATCTTAAACTTCCAAAATAAAGAAAAGAGAAAAGCCAAACGATGGGGATGGGTGAAAAGTTGAGCAGCACAAATCCTCCCTTCAGCACACCCTCTTCTTGATAACTCCCCTGTTGTCAACGACCAAAGACAAAGAACACCCTTGATTGACAACGAGGAATCTGAGGTTATATAATATCCATGTTTTCTATAACTGAAATAAAGGTTAAACAAGTAACTATGTGTTGATTTAGAGCCCAAAGAACAAAAGAAAAAGGAAATAAAGGGTAAAAGGGCTAATGTAAGAAAAGGTAGAAAAGTTAGAGACCAAAATGTTATTTTGAAAATTTAAAGATCTAAGAGTAATTTCAAAATGGGACTAAAGTGGAAATTTCAAAATTCAAGGAACCAAATTGCCATTTAACGAATTTGAGGGTATTTTGGTAAATAAGTAAAAGTCCAAGGGTATTTTGGTCAAAGTTTGATCAAAATATCAGAAGAATTTTCAGGACACCATCAGATAGAGAAAAATTCAATAAGTAATTGATGCCTTGTTTAAGTTAAAATAACCAAAATAACATTCACTAGAATTTTAAAAATCAATTAATTTTTTGTTGTTTATTAAATAATTAGTCAAAATAATTATTTAAAATACCTAGAGGCCTTCAATATCTGATCTCAGAGTAAGAAAAAACAGCTCAAAAATTCTAGTATTTTATAAAATTGTTTCCAAGAGAAAGTCAAAAGCATTTTCTCGAATCAAAAAGAAAAGGCCCAGAAAAACCCTGAATTAA
>QFDD01010726.1:0-11312 GCA_006871305.1 Vachellia collinsii
TTTTTTTTTTCTGGTCTTAAACAATGCTTACAAAATTTATGAAAATTTTATTAAAAAAATTATAAACAATAAACAATTAGGGATCGCATGCAAGAGTGACAAAATCAGATTTATAATTAATGAGTTTCTTAATCATATGCATGTAATGCAAGGCATTAAAAAACCACCAAGATTTGATTCCGTCTTCAAAAGCTGTTCTTTGATTGCTGTCATAAAGAAAATGGCAATTCTACCCCAAAACAAAAAAAAAAAGTGGATTTTGCGGGTATATTATTTAAATATTAGTATATTATTAATTTTAACTAACTTACTTAACTCACACAAAGCAGAAAGACCAAGTCTGTCTCGTGGATTCTAATTTAGGATGTGGGTGTTAAGAAGCCGAGGGAAAAAGTAATTTTACGTTTTATGAGATAACTTCTTTAACATGTTTATCAGCTTACACATTAAAATCATTTTAAATAAGTTAATCACTTAATACATGAGAAGTCAAGAAGGAGACAAATTTGATTTGTTGTACACACAAGTCTGAATAGTCCAATATGCTTAGTTTGTAGTGCATGCAAAATTGCAATAACAGGATATTAACAGAAAGGAGAATGGATAAATATATAGAAACTGATATGAACAGGGCAGAATCCGACTAATTTGTGAAGCAAGCATGACATAATTTGTTACAACTGTTGAAATCCAGGATTGAAGCGAAGAAACAAGGAGCTAGCTAGGTTTCAGTTTAACATAGTTGTGTAGGGGACAAGAATCTAGACACGAGATGCTATTGTCTGGTTTCAGCTATATTTAATCCAGAGAATGCAAGTTAAAAGGTAGGTGCATGAATAACCCAAGCACAACTATCTTCTATGTTTATACATAATATAAAAATTCTTATAAGCTAATGAGGTTTCACTATTTATAAGTCATTAATAATGAGTCTTATTTCTTAGATTTCATACAATGCATGAGACACATATTAAGTCAGGGGAATACAATCCCTTAACATAAACACAATTATCTTCTATGTTTACATATATTATAAGAATTTGTATAACTCTAAGAATATTCAGTATTTGTAAGTCATGAATAATACCACTTATTTCTCATATTTGGAGGGGAATTTTTTTTGGAAGAATATTACAATGCACGAAAAGTACATGAAGTGGGTCCAGTTACTAGCAGATGATGTAGCTGTTCTCTACCAAAGACTAGTGCAAATTCATGTCAAGAAGGAATTAGAAGTAAGAGTAATGACTTTGTCAGATCCCAATAAATGGCAATTAAGTCCAAATATATTCTTTTATATGACTTAACTCCCACCCTTCTTTGGGTATAAATAAAGAGAACTCATCTTACTCCTTCCAAGCATTCAAACACAAACCCAACTTCTCCAGAAACAACACTGCAAAAATAACAGGAGAGACAAAGAAAAATAGTAATGGAGCCTAGTGAGATGATAATCTCCGGAGAATGGAGCTCTGTTAGATGGTTTTACACTGCCCAAGAATCTGAGTTTATGAACCTTTTTCTTGAAAACTTTTCAGTCCCAGAGGATCTCTATGGAAATTCCAACTTGGGATTTCAATCTTTTGCATTTTGCCCTACAGGCTTCGCTGAGGACAGCTTCCATTTTCCTTCAAATGTTGCTGATTCTAATAATAATAGCTTTGGTTCCATATCCATGTGTTGTGATGCACAAGTTTCTGATGAACCAGCAAAAGAGGATGATAAAACCAGCAACCTGAAGAGAACGAGATCAAGGAGCTCAGTTGAGGTATAATACTACTGTTTTTCACAGATCAGTGTGCATTTTCTTTAGCCTTTTAATAAAACATACTTCAGAAATGAACTGATTGATTTAATTCTTTGCATTTATGAGATTCTCATCATGATTCGGTGTTTTTGATACAGAAGAACAAGAGGAATGTCAAACCCGGGAGGAATCCAAATCCAAAGTGTTATAAAAGAAACATGGAAGAAGAGGGTAGAAGCAATGATGACCTTCATGGGCAGAACTCTAGCAGCTTCTGCTCATCAGAGGATGATTCAATTGCTTCTCAGGAAGATGACACAAACCCCAAGAACAATTCAGATCTCAAGTCAAATTGCAAATCAATATCTGACAGAGGTCCTGCAACTGATCCTCAGAGTCTTTATGCAAGAGTAAGGTCCTTGCAATTCTTTAGTTATAAGTTATGAGTCTCACATCGGGAAACTTCATAAGTGCAGTATTATTTATAAGTTCAAAGGGTTTTCTTTCCTAATTGGCTGGTTTTCAAATGGGTTCTTTCTTTGGACTTATGATCATAACATTATTGTATCCTATTATGTAGATTCAGTAGTTATTTGACATACTTGTATATTTATGTTCTTTTGCATGATTGTCTTGACATCTATATCTCCTATGGACCTATTCTAATTAAAATCTATCCATCCTTAATGATGTTGTTATCATATTTCAAGGCTGTGATATCTAACACTTGGCGTTTACATTATGCAGAGAAGAAGAGTGAGAATAAATGAAAGGTTGAAAATCTTACAAAACCTTGTCCCTAATGGAACAAAGGTACTTTTAAGAGGAAATATGCCTTACATTATGTGAAATATTGGGTTGTGTGTGTGTGTATCCATAATAAATATAATCTCTTTTATCATTACATAAGTTGAATTTAGACCTATATCAAACAATTGGGAAATATGCAGGTGGATATAAGCAGTATGCTTGAGGAAGCTATCCAATATGTGAAATTTTTACAGCTACAAATTAAGGTAATTAACAATCTTACAAGTGACTTTAATCATCTGAAACCTTATTTTCAGAAAGGTGATTACCAATTCAATCCTTTTTTTAATTTCCTCTCGTATTTTGATATCAAATTAACAGATTCTTAGCTCTAATGATTTGTGGATGTACGCTCCAATTGCTCTCAATGGATTATATATTGGATTAGACCTCAATAGCACTCCAACCAAACAACCATAAGGAAAGGCCATGAGATCAAGATGCATCGTTTCCTTCTCTTTTTCTAAAGATATGATTTTGTGATGCTTTTGTTGCATACATTTGTATTTTTTTTAATTAAATAATTAGGATGGGTTCTATGCATAGAAATATGAGAAACAAATCATATTATTTGTAGTTCATGAATAGTGAGGCTTGCTAAAATTTTTAAATTACATATAGACTGGACATCATTTGCTTTATTCATGTATAATATAGTAGCCATCTTTATGTTTGTTGTTCCCATTGGGAAAGGGGTTTGGAAACAGAGCCATGAAGATTTGAAATGAGCTCAAGCTTATTTTTCCTGGCGGCTCATATTCATATGCTTACATATACATATAAAACATGTATCCGTTACAGCATAGTTACTCAGGCTTCGCTAGCAAAATAACAGATAAACTAATAAACAATAAATAGTGGACTCAAAATGTCGACGTAACATTTCGTGCATTCCTCTGTATATTCTTCTATAAACAAAATTTTTAAAAATTAAAATTTAGGAGACACTCCTAATTAGGGATTTGTTAACAGAAGTAGAAAAAATGCTCGTAAGATTGCAATCCATAATCCAACATGAATGGGTTGAGCAGGTGGCACAAAATATACATAAAAGCTAATAAATGTTGATCCAGTTGATAAGAGATCGATTCATAATTTACAAGATTATGAGTTTAAATTTCATCACTGGTCTAAAAATCTTGTTAATAAACACATTTATAAATACTCTCTACTCAATTCATCCAAACTTTTAAATACTAAGAAAGGGGGAAAAAAGACACATAGGAGCTTGTAGATAGAACCGCTGTAAAATGGGTTTCTAACCACACATTCGTATTTTCAACCTCATCTATACAATCCACCTGGGCAGGGCTGCCATACATCGGTCGTTGACACTTGCATGGGTTTTTTTTTTTTTTGTTACAGACACTCGGAGAATTAAAATTTTAATTGTTTTTTAAACATATATATTCTCTTATTAAAAATAATCATACTCAAAACACTTTCAAATACGAACACCTCAAGGAAAAAAAAAGATCAAATACTAAAAGGAATAGTCATTATACCAGTATAACTTATCTAGCGCGAATATTTCTGTCAGAGACAATGTTTTTCCTTGTGATTTCACTTCAAAGAAAAACTTCAATTCACTTCCACAAAAAATTCCTTGAGCAAATAGGAAGTCCAACCAAATTTTCAACTGTTGAAAATCCACATCATGAAGATAAAGTGTTTCAGTAGTTTTATCTATTTACGGCACATACATAAGGTTTGAATCAAATTTTTTTGGAACATGAATTAGACATAGCGCTCATTGTAATATGCATCTTCAAATTACCACTACCGAGGAGTCAATCCACAATTCAACATACATCATATGGACATCAACTTTAAAACCTGTACTAAAATCCTACATCTCTAAATGAAAAACAAAAAGAAATCTCAGCAGGACAACCTTTGCCCATTCGCAATCCTTTATTGAGCATATGATACAGTCAACAAATTTTATCCAGAGAAAGAGCAGAGGAAGAGACATTCATGTAATGCTGCGTGTTATGAGATGAGATCTCCAGAGAGAGAAAAGATCACTTCTTTCACTCTTCATTCATGCTCTTTCATCATTCACATGACTGTGAACTTCTCCTTGGCTGTCCAAGGGCATATACTGTGCCATTATAGCTCTGATTTCAGAATCCATGTAAGACTGCAAAATCCACCATTATACCATCAGATTTGCACTAAATCAAACATATGATTAAGTTATAAACGGGGTAGATGGCCCCTTCTACAGAAGGCAAAACAAATAATAAAAGGTTAAATTACAATTTGCTCTCCTCCCTTTGTTGGCTATAAAATCAGTGTCTTCGCATGATTAAAATTCTGTCTCGTTTAACATCTATGCAGTTTGTTCAATTACTTAACCAATTTCTCGTATTTCACACTAATTTTAATGCTCAAACTCTAAAATAATGATTAATTTCTTTGTTGAAATATAATCGTATATTTAACATCTGTGGTAGTGATACCAAATCTGCAAATTTCAGATTTTCCCCCTAAGTTCCGGACTCCATTATTTAGCAATAAATATATTATTTAGCAACATCACTAAACTAAGGAAATGCAAAAGCTTACCCTTATTCTATATTTGTAAATCAGATATGCCCCACCAGCAGCCATAGCCAAGCCAATTAAAATGACCCAAAAGGCAGCCCAAGCAGATCTCCCCTGACTAGCTGTTTTACCTGCAGATTATCCAGCAGGGAATGTGAAAAACAAAGCATATTCAAATGAATGTGTAAATATGTTAAAGTTTGATTGACTCACTTATGCAGGCATCATGGTCCCTGATGTACAGAAGATCTCCACTACAAGTACAATCATAGCTGCCCCAGGTATTCTTGCAGCTACATTCAGGGCACTGACAAGCTTTCTTCACTTTGCATTCATCGATGTCTGTGAGGAAGGAAGAGAGTTCAACTTCAAACATTCAACTTTGTAGTTATTTACCGATGTAGGTCCTCAACTCATATTTCTCATTAATCAATAGTGGAGGCAATCAGGCTTAAAATGCTTGTCCCAACCCAAAGAAGAGACTATCTATAATCACCTCACTTGTGGTACAAAAAGATATAGTTGAAAAAGTTGCCAAGTATCAAATTATAGTTTATTGAAGTACACTTAAGATAGGAACCTGCATTGCATACTGTCCAGGCAAAATGCTGCAATATGGTTCACATGAACTGACTTCCATTATCCTCATGTCAATTGATTGGGTTCAGCACGCTTCACATTGAATTCTAACTAAAACAACGCAAATTTAAAAGAGGATGGAGAGAATAGGGAGCAACGCAATTTAAATCCACGTGTTCAGCGTCAAGCATAAATGGGGAAAAAATGAAAAAAAGTATAAAACTGTAAACACAAAATCCATTAGTGCTAGATCCTGTATCCATAGAAGACACTTGAGGATTATGATATCTCATTGCACTTCACGAATGATACTAAAACAAGATCCTACATGCTCTGAATACCTAAATTTACTGCAAGAATTTGATCTACAATATATAGGTCAGCATCTCTCACCTTCACAATTTTTGACACCATCACCTTTAAACCCTGAAGGACATTGGCATTTAACTCCTCCATTATCCTGTTGCAACACAAAGATAGCTTATGTAATTATTCAGTTTCCATCATGGTTCCGCAAAAATAAGAATTTGACCATAATGAATTTCATGAAGACAATAGAATCTAAGTAGATTTTGGTCCAAGATAATTAGAAGGTACTAACCACACAAGCAGAAAATGCATGTCCATTCCGGGCTTCATGCCAACAACCTCCATTGTTTATGTTGCATCTCCCGGGTCCACTAGCTGTAAACACAGAAGAAACTAGCTTAATAGATGTATGAATTAGATTGTTAGTGACCGCCCAGACCATTAGGGTTTAATCTTATCTTTATCTCATCATTTATTTTCTTGACTTTCAGTTCCTATCTCTTAGAGTCTTGAATCAATATTTCAATTGTAATTTATTATCATCATCTTTTCCTAGAATATTGGGACTGGGCAGCTGACTTGTGGCTGCCCCATACCTCATATTTCATTCTTTGTATATGGCTGATCTACAAAAATGAGAAAAATACCTGTCTGGGTTTTCTTGACGGACATTCTACAATTTCAGGATCATCAGGCCTTCTTACCCACATAATGGACGTCGAAGGAATGATATAAAGTACATACACATCATGGACTACTCAACTTCATGAAAAAAGAGTGTGTGGGTGTGTGTGTGAGAGAGAGAGAGAGAGAGAGAGAGAGAGATTTGCAAAACAAGAGGTTTCATGTTAATGCAGTAGGTAATGATTGGTTCGATATGCTTTTCTTAAACCACATCCATTTGTATCAACCTTGAGTCATAATATTAGTTTCAGTACCTCCCCAAAAAAAGTTAAAGAGAATCTTAATTAGAAGCAACCCATCTATTCTCTTAGAAATTTGGCTACACCATCTGATTGTGGGGGAAGTTCTTTTGCAAGTACTAGTAACTGATTGTCAGAAATCACACATAACATGTGCTTTTTCTGGCAAAAACATTTAACATGTGACTATTCTCATGTTTTTCTGGCCAAAACATGTAACATGTTTTCCAGTTAAAAGCCATGATTCTTGGCATCCAGCGGGCAGATTCTAATTAAGAATCACCTTTTTTCCCCTAGGTTAATAGGATGAAGTCAAATGCTATCTTTTCCTTTAATAGTTTCCTACTTTATGAGTCGTTGTTATGTTTATAACAATGGTCGTAATTTTTTCCCTTTTAAGGGTGACTGGCTGAAACTTTCGTGACCAATGTGCTCCCATACTGCATCCATTTGCTTCTTTTGAGAACACTTGTGAAATTTTGCTCATTCTCTAACAGACCAAAAATTTTTGTGAACAATGTTTTAATATGATTTTTTTAAATTTTAATTTTATTTCATACTGTTCTTCATCTTCTATTTTCCTGCTAACTTTTCATCTTCCATTTGCATAGATTTAGATTTAATCCCGGTGAAATATATGTAACAACAGAAATGTAAAGTTTGCAGTAATTCAACCTTCGCAAACAGTATAACCATCTCCTTTGAATTGCACACCATCAACCAAGGGGCATTCACACACTCGCCCACGGAATGTATCCTGTTAAAATAAATATAAACATACATATAAATAAAAAATTATGTTCTAGCAATTTGAATTGTGGTAGGCATAAAGTAACTTTTTTATCACAGATATGGATAGTTAGATACCTTGCATGCAGTAATATTGGCTCCTTTATCTTGCCAACACCCACCATTGTTATCCAAGCACTCATTTGTTTCCAAATCTGCCAAGATTAGTATGCCGCTCAGTATTAGAGTATAATAAGAAGTCCCCCATCCAAAAGTAATGAAAAAGATGAGGGATATTTATATATATGTGCCGGTGGTAAGTCCTAGCCAAGTACCTTAAGTTATTTTGGTATAATAGACTAGCCCAAGTACAATTACATGCAAAATTCAACACTTGGGAGAAATAGGTTCAGAACAAACAAACAAGGGACAAAAATATCCCCACATTGCTTAGTATGAAAAGAAAGTAAACATTTACCATTACTCAAACAAACAGCTGGTTCCGTAGTTTCCTCAAAACCAGAACAAATAGCCTTTAGAACTGCAACTTTCTCCAATTTTCCTGGGACCCAAAAAAAAAGTTTAGAATTGAGAAACAAGACATTCAACCATCACGGAGCATACAGGACATACCTCGATACTGTCGGTTATTGACCACAAGAGTTGGCAATATTGTCACATCACCTCGTGATCCCTTCCCAATCTACAAAAAGTGGTTCTCATTAAGCAGCTAAGAATTACAGAGCTGATAAATGTAACTAGATGAAACAACAATATAAGGAGCAATACTTGAGCATCTTGCTCTTCTTTCAAAACAGGATTGTCAGTATCAGCATCTGGATTCCCCATGCAATTTTCTATTTTTTGAATGTCAAGACCTGCATACATCAATTAAAAATATTTAACCAGTCGCAGTAACAGGAACCCCAGGAAAAAAAATTGTAATCAATGATGATCCACTTACCAAGTGATCTAATGACAGCATCAGCACATTCCTTATTGTATTTTTTCTCCTTCATAGGACATCTAATTTGAAAATCAGTCACATAGTCCCACCACACCCAAGGCTTTTTGGCTTCCTTTGCCACTTTGAAAACACATAGCTGCCTCAAATTTTCAATAACCACGTCTTTCCCATCATAACCTGAGCTGAAGTCTTGCTCAGGATCAGGAGCACAATATCTTCCGTGATTTATACACTGGGATTTGCACTGTTTGCTTAATGTGAAGGCCTGTGGACAATACCAAGTTATGTAATGGGGTGTGAATTGTGAGTAACCACCTTTCTCTAATATCTGTGCTGCGCCCTTGAAATCCTTCACAAATTCCATCAGCATATCACATTTAACGCCACACTCATCATTGCTGTTAGACCACAGCTCATACTCTACACGATCATCTGGGTGGGGGACTGCCTCTCTCCAATCAAGATTTACATTGACCATATCCCCACCACTTATGGCATTCTTTAACTTTTCACCAAAACTTTTTTCAACTAGTGCAGATGGTATTGTTATATTCTCTATGTATTTAGCAGATGCTGCATCTTCTTCAGGCGTGTCCATTGTAATCAAGGGTTCCTCAAGGTCATCTGCAACAATAACTGCAGAAGCTCCAGCTTTCTGGGCATTCCAGACCTTCAAAGCAAAGAAGCAATCTGAAAGAACAAATAAAAAACATTAAGAACACGCCCAAGAGAACATATTAAGACTGGGTCACTATCATATGTATAGTATGCTACCCCCATTCCTGATGAATCAAGCATATTGCTTGAACCAATGAATTACTTATCTAACAAATAAAGAAAAAGATATTAATGAATAGAAATTAATTAAGTTAATGCAAAATGCCCATAGGCGCAATGCATTAGACCTGCATATGCTTACTATTTTGCAGAGAAAACATCACCAAGTTTGATCATCATATTGTGGTGAAGTCAACGTAACTTCTTAATAAAGTCTTAACTTTGAAAAGGCTTGTAATTCTTAAGTGAATAAACTCTTCAAATGGTTATTATGACCATGGTTTCTGTAAAACCCGTATCAAATAAGGACAAGCTAAAACCATTACATCATAAATATACTTGAAGGTTCACAAGCTCAAATCTTCTTTAATTTAAATTAAGTGCACTTCAAATCAGAAGTATTTGGAATTTATGATATGAATTGATCAAGCACTCGGATAATTAATTTATGATATGAATTGATCAAGCACTCGGATAATTAGTTGATTGATCGTGGCCTAATATGAAAAGTTTATTCCAGTTCCTTTGATCATCAATGTGCCTCCTGAACTCAGAGGATGTTGCATATGACCAAGTCTCAAACCAAAGTAAGAATTATATGCGTCTTATTCCAAATAAGACAACAAGTCCTCAACCAACCAGGAGATCCAACTGCTACGCAGAACTAGAATGGAACTTGAAACAAATCCAATTACGAATTTCAGTTGAAGCAGTGTGCAAGGAAGTCGCTGACAAGGTTCTTTTTTTTTTTTTGGGCGGGGGTTTCTCGCAGGCGATAATGGTGAAACATTAAAAGGGCCTAATTAGCGAGAACCAAGAGCGCATTGCCGTTAATCCGTAATCGTAATCATGAAGTGAAGTTTACTCCTGATTCCAAAATATGCCAGCTTCAGTTGCATTTCTAGAACCAAACCCCTAACTCTGTAATTATCAAATCAAACCTAAAGACATTTCTTCGACTACCTGATCGTTCAGAGTAAACTGAAATAGCAAATAACGGTTTCTTAAATTATTTTAAATTGGACAGAAATAAACATAGGATTCAACGATACAAGGTAACAAGAGTACAATTCTTAGGGAACAAAAGTAATAAAAAAAGAAAATTGTAGACTGACTTGAAAGAGATAGATATAAAGCGCACATATATTATGATATCAATACAAACTGACAAAAGCGGCATATTCTTCATGAACCAAAGCAATGCAATTAACTAAAACTAGCAAGTGCAACCAACTTCAGATTAGTAAAAAGCGAAATGATCGACGGAGTGAGAAGTAAAGGAATCTCACTGCTCGATTGTAGCAGTTAGTGAACTATAAAGCTAAAACATCCGAACCCCGAACTTCAATATAAACAACAGATTAGTAAAAGTACAAGAATCTTACTTCCACGATCCAGTAAAAGGATGGTCGGAAGGGCTCCAGGCTTCGATTTGAAGGAATCCCCAAACTCTGTACACCCTTTCCGGTTCTCCTTCGGGTACACGACATTCCCAGCCATACTACCCCCATATTGAGGAATCCCAAAGTTTCCAATTGCACTGTCATGTGTGCCTTTAATCTTCTCCGGCGACGTCACCGTCAAGCTGTTCTTTTCCACCACGAATCTCGCCACTGATACGGGAACGAAGGCAACCAACAGAAACCCTAGGAGTATAGAAAGCGATGAACCCCGAAACATCATTTTTCTTTTGTGCACTCAAAGGACGAGGAGAAAGAGATACGGGGGATTCCAGAGTTTTCAGAGAGTAAAGCTAGAAGATCAATTAAAAGAACCCCAGATGTTAACAGTATGACTTTATTCTTATCTTCAGTACAAATTTGTGGGAATTGTAGGGAATTCACGGAAATAAAAACAAGTTGGGAACTTGCTTGTTATTGCTCAACGGTTGTGTGAGAAATAAGCCTGAGAATGGGATGGG
>QFDD01010728.1:0-10442 GCA_006871305.1 Vachellia collinsii
ATTACTGCAGTTGATCCAGTTATGGAAGATGAGGATTTGGGAAGCAGAAGGGAGAGAATCTTCTCTCTTTCTACTGGAAGTGTCCGGGCACGAGTATTTGACCGCTTCTTGTTTGATACGCCATTCACAAAAAATGGCAAGACTCAAGGTGGATTGGAAGACCAATGGAAGAGACGCACTGTTCTTCAGACTGAGGGATCTTTTCCTGCTTTAGTAAATAGGTTACTGGTAATCAAATCTGAATCTCTAGAATTTTCTCCAGTAGAGAATGCGATTGGAATGATTGAAACAAGGACAGCAGCATTAAGAAACGAACTCGAAGAACCACGGAGTTCTGAAGGAGATCAACTACCACGACTTCAAAGTCTGCAGAGAATCCTTCAAGGCAGCGTAGCAGTACAAGTATGCTGTAGCACTAATTCTTGCTCCTTTTGGTCATTAATATAACAATTAGATAATTAATTTGCAGATGTTAAAAAAATTGGTTAAATCAGTTACTTGTAACAAATGTGTGTTAATTTTCTTGAAAATTATAAATTTAGGAGTTAAAGTAAATTGATGTTTTATATTTAGGATCAAAGAAGCTCATTGTCTAGCATTTATATTTAGGACCGGAGGTATTATTATTATTATTATTATCTTTTTTTTTTCTTCTTAGTAACTTCCAAAGGCTAATGCTAAGTTGGCTTAAAATTCCAAGACCAAATTGTTAGTTTGCTATAAATATGCATGTGTATTGATACTCAAGTTTTAATCCCGCTATGGCTTTGCATACGGCTGACTAATGCTGCATATGTGCAGGTGAACAGTGGAGTCCTGAGTGTCTGCACAGCCTTCTTGTCCGGTGAGCCTGCAACGAGGTTGCGATCACAGGAACTGCAGCAACTCATCGCTGCTCTTCTTGAGTTCATGGCTGTGTGCAAGCGAGCGATCCGGGTACACTTCAGATTGATTGGGGAGGAAGATCAGGATTTCCACACGCAGCTGGTGAACGGATTCCAGTCTCTGACTGCAGAATTATCACATTACATTCCTGCCATTCTCTCAGAGCTTTGACAACCTCAACTGCTCTCTTATTGTTTGCTTCTTCCAGCTTTGATTTTATAACGTGTTCATATCAATGTCTTTGTTCCCTTTTTTTTTTTTTTTATTTTTTTGGTTGCTAAGATGTGTAGCTAATCCCAGCATCAGGGTTCGCATGTGTTTAGGAATATGCGAACCACGCAATTCTGAAAAGCCAATCATGTCATTTATGTATGATGTCTTGGTTTTCCACTTTTGCTTTCTGGTGCGGGTAAACCTTCGTATGTTTCTGTATAAAATATTATTTCAGGCGACTTAGCCGTTTATTATCTCTCCAATCTTGAATCTGCATCAATTGAATATCATGGTATTGAATTTAAACTAATGTAACGTACCTAAATTTGTTAACAAGATAGTCTAAAAATTACTAATAAAAAACCTTTAGAAATACAGCACTTCAAAACAAAATATTTAGTAATATATATATATATATATATCATTTTTATAAGCACTGCCGAAGCCAGAGAATCTTAAAAATTAGTCGTCATGGCTAATGTTGAAATAAAAGTTGTGGTAGCTGTATTAGACTGAGTTATGTTTTTAAACATAAAAAGTAATAAAATAGGCACAACTTGGATGTACAAGCTTAAAATGTTTCTAACTCAACCCCTTGGATTTAATGGTATAAAATGTGCTCTTTGTAGTATTAGATTTAGAGTTCAATTTCCTTGTTAGGCACTATGCTGGCCGTCTAAACTAGGAAAATTGTTCCTACCCCATCAGAAGCAGAAGGTCCTCATTGATAGTGAGCTTTGGACTTCTTGGCCATCCTGTAAAACTTCAGCAGCATAAGGTGATCTTTTTTATTTTTATCAATGAAAGCATTTGGAATGGACATGTCTTTGTTTAGCAGAAAGGGGAAAAAAATTTCATGTTGGCTTCCTTTATATAATTGTGAGTTACTCTGTTCAGATAAAAAGGCAAATATCACCGTCCAGGGTCACCTCCCACCCATTAACATGCTTGTTCAAGCCAAACACCTCAAGTGTTTAATCAGATACTTCAACCTCATAATTCTAACCCACCAATCATTCTTCTACACACCAAACTCTGAAGCAAAACTCGGCCAAAACGTTAGAGAACAATAGCTGAAACCGAACATGAGTGAGGAAGAAATAAGATTGGCGTATTTATTTGAAACTTTACAGAGGGTTCTATATGCAAATATTTTTTATATTTGCCCCCCCTCCAACGAATTAGAATTTCTGCAGGAGCTTTTAATTTTCATATCCAATCCTAAATTTCAATCTCTGCAGAAAAATAATTTCTGTATGACCCTTATTTTTAATTTTGCTAACTAGATGTCAATTGGTGATTATGGAACTTTAATTTATTGAATTAAGTTGTTGGATGCTAAATAGAGCGAGGCACTTATCATAGTATTTGTCTATTTGATTTTAAATACGAAATGAAATGTTTATGAATGAATACATATTATTGGTGGGTCTTAATTTTTCTCCAAAATTTTTATAAGCATACTGGTCCAAAAAATTTAATGTTAGGCATTGTCCTCCTATATTTTCAATACAACCATGAAACTTATATTTTAAAATATTTTATTTTATTTTGATTTTCTAAATTCTTAGCAACGGCCAAAGTACCCTAACTTTGTAATTGCTTGAAGACCTAACTGCTATTAATTCAATCGTTTGTGACACCTAATCGTCATTTAGGAAGCATGCAAAAAACAAAATAAATCCCAGGCTTCGCATGAAATAGTACGTACTGAACTTTTATTTGTGCAAGGCCACTGTTTTTCCTTTTTAAATTTTAAGGATATTTTTTTAATATCAAGTGAATTAACTAATCTAACTGATTTATTTAACCTCTTCAAAAAAACTCAACTAACTTTTATGATAAGTATAGGAGGTAGTAATTAAAAAGTCACAATTATATGTTAAAGATTTATGAATCAACATAATTAAATAATTAATAATTATTTAAAATAACCTTTTCACGAAGAGTTATAATTTTACGTTACATAGGAAGGATCATTATTCATCTTTTTCTATAATAAATATAAATTGTAATGGGTTATGGAAAAATGAAAATAATTAAGAGAAATTTATGGGATATGACATCACAATAAATGATACTTGGAACATTTTCATTGGGCAGAATATAAATGACGTGGCATTCCGGGAGGACGTAATTATTTCTCTTCATCCCATTGCAGGTAACCTTTCAAAATTGAAGTCACGTCTTAAATTTACAGGTATTCCAAGTGAGCGGAGAGCAGAAGCAGCAGAATGGAGGACTTTGCTTGCGCCGACGCATGATGGCAACAGAAGCACCATGTTTGCCGAATTGGGTGGAAATTTCGAAGCCGATGCCGGAACCGCCGTCTGTGAGAAGAGCAAGCTTGCCTTTCTGTATATCTGGCTTGAAAGTTGACTCCATGGCCATAGGCGGCTTCTCCGGCTGAGCTTTCAGGTCACTCCGATGAATTACTTAGCTCGTGTGGAAGCCAATGGAAGTGGACAGAGGCAACACCAAGTATATATACTTCCATCTTCCTTCCATGCATCACTGTAGCCAACCAACGGTTTTCCACTTTTCCTATTCGTATCGTTTTCTTCTCCCAATGTTTTTAATACCATCTCCTATGTAAGAGTTAGTTTACTTCTAAATATATTCTTAATATTTCTATATATCATTACATTATATATTAATATATAAGTTAAATATTTTTTTAAAAAAAAGTGATAAATCAATTCTCAATTACCTCTGATAATACTCAAATATGACGTATAGTTAAAAGAAAAAAAAAACAAGACTAACACTTGGGAGGAGATTTGTGGGCTAAGGGAGAAGATATGGAGAGGGGTAGGAAGAGACACGTAACATGTGAATCCACATCTTCAAGATTTGGCGGTGAGATTCGGTAAGAGGAGTAGGATTAATCTAATCACGTGCTGAGTAAATTTTAGTTATTACCGTTATCCCCAAAAGAAATCTTAGGTATAACACCCCCCCCAAAAAAAAGGATGAAATTCGTCAATTTGGATTCATAATTGAGCCTTGATTAAGATATTAATGATTCTTCTGTTATAATAGCTTATTTACAGTGATATTACAAATGATATTTTATATTTAAGATAGAATGGAATATTATTTAATTCAAATCATGGTGTTTTGATTCCTTAAGATAAAATAGCTCAAGTTCTTATTATGTTTTAGCAACCGATGTTTTGAGCAAAACGAAATTTTAGATGCAAAAACTCATGCTTTGATAATTAGCAAACTAAGAGTAAAGTGAGGTCAAATTTAAGAATTAAAGATTATATTAATCGGTTTATTGAAAAAAATAGGTTATAAGCATCGCTTCAAACAATTACAAGTTAGGAGTATCAATTACAAATAAGCCATGTAAGGCATTTATCGTAGGATTTCAATCTCTGAAGAAAATAATTTCTTTATGACCCTTATTTTTAATAATTTTGTTAATTAGATGTCAGATGGTGATTATCAACCTTTAATTTATTAAGTTGTTGGATGCTAAATGGAGCAAGGCATGATTTATCATAGGATTTGATTTGATTTTAAATACGAAATGAAATGTTTATAAATGAATACATATTAATTCCAAAAAAGTTAACATTAGGCATTGTCCTCCCATATTTTCAGTACAATCATAAAAATTATATTTTAAAACGTTTTATTTTATTTTGATTCTCAAAATTCATAATCAACCTAATTGTATCTTCTCTGAACAACGGCCAAAATGCCCTATTTTTCCTACTCGTTAGGCTCGACAAGCATAATGTTGCGAGAATTTGACTATTTTGCTTTTGTAACTTTACATGTTTGTTGATCTTGTTATTACCTATTCTACATGTCAAAAAATATATGACTTTTAATTTTTTATTGATAACTGTCTCTCCTGCCCTAGCTCCTGCATTTCTTACAGCAAAAATCTTTGTTTCCATTGCTTTGGTTCTTAGTTTAATTTTCCACGAGTATCCTAATTGAATTTGGTTACTAATGTCCACATGGGCATCTTATCATCAGCTGCATTAACTTGTATCAAGAATCAATGTAATCCAAATGCTTCAAGATGTTAAATGAAGGCTGAGGAATGATTTTTGGTAGATGTCTCCAACACAATTCAGGCAAAAGCTCTTCAGATTTCAGTTGTAGAGATCAATCATTTGCCCTTATCATACTTTTACTGAAATATGTTCTGATTATATGATAACGAGACATCATGGATTGAATTGCTTGGTGCCATGAAAGGCTTTCACAACTCATCCTTAAATCTTCACCAGTCTGTCTATATGGAGAACATTTAGTGTAACAAATAGGTGCTACATAAGGATATTTCTCATATAATATGTTTATTATGCATTTGCAACTAATCTTGTGTAGTTGTCTGATGCAAACGAAAATATAGTTCTCTCTTATATATATAATATCTAAATTAGCTGTCACTAGCTGACATTATATAGGTTTGTATTTACCGGCTATTAAAGAGGCAATCAATTGCTTTTACAATGTTTATTCAGTCTTTATAGACAATCTTGCCTTCCAGTAAAATTATGAAATTGAAAGAAGTTATGGATCAAAGTATTCAAGATCAAGATCTTATACAGGATCAGACTGTTCTGTGCACGTTATTTCTGTTCCTTGCAACCTTATCCTTGTTTTGTTTATATCTTTAGTTGCTCAACATGAATGCATAATTAGGATTTTGATTGAGTTGCTTTTACTGGTGAATATTATAAAAGCGAAACTAGAAGATACAAGAAAGAGGAAAGCCACTTTCTGATGTCCAGGGCATTGACCTCAAGACTCCTACTCTTCTGGAGAAAGAAACTTAGCATTAGAGTTGCCATGGGAGTGATCTAGGAAAGGCTTGAACTGGGAGTTGTGAGAATCACTTTTTACTTTTAGACTTACAATAGTCGTTGGTTCTCTAGGGGAAGGCATGGGTTAGTGGGAGTGATTGTGCTGTCTTATATCCTTCCCTTCTTGAGCAGGGAGTATGAATTTGTGGAATTGATATAAGTTCATTGTGAATTTATCTACTGCTTTTTATGAGTGATGGCAGATTTAGGATAAATATGATAGTTAATTAAGGAGCTTACTTAAATTCTATATATAAGATTTCAATCTTAAATCCTAAATATAAGATTTCAATACACTTAATCTTTCAAATTATAACATTTTTCCCCTCCCTATTGAGTGCATAGTGAGCAGCTTTCATTAAGGGGTAGTTTCAATGTAAATGATTATTGAAAATGATATTTTAGAAAAGGGTTAAGAGGTAAAGATAACCTAAAAGTTTTCGTTTAGGAGTATTGGGCATTTGAAAGCTTTCAATGGGGCAATTCTGCTTAGAAAGTATAAAAAAATGGGTTAATTTTACCCCAAAAGTTTAAAAAAGAAGTAATGTCTCCCCTCTGTTAAAAAACCTGACAGTTAACATTTGTTTACCAAATTATACATGAATAAAAAGGGTAAAAATAATATGGAAGTTTTCTCTAAAGGTCATTGGACACCCAAAATCATGCCATCTATAATTATTTAACTTGTTTAATCTTCTCTTATTAATCGACCGTATTTTATATTAAGAAAAAGATATGGTATTTTCTTTAATGTATACGCCATCAGAAGTATCCTTTTCCAAAAATTACTATTCACTTTATTGGGCTTCTTTCGGTTTAATTTGACATCCACTAATTTTTTCTTTTTTGGGTTAAATTCTATTTGGTTTCAACAATTTGTCAAGACTAAAAGCTTCTTTTACTTCTTCATTTAATTATTTCTATAAATTTAAATTTGTTTAAGTTGGGTTGATTATAATTTTACATTGAAATGAATTTTTTTCCACTTTGATTGTAGATGCTGTGTTGAATTTTCATGTGGGGGAATGTTTTCCTTATGTGGACGGGTTTAGATGGGAGAAACCTGTTGGGGCATGTTACTTCAAACATTTGACATTTTAATAGCATATAAATATAAATAAATAGCATATATAGTTTTATTATAAGATTCAGTTATTTAATTTGGAAATAGAAGTTAAATAATTAAAGATTATATGAATTTTGGGTGCTTAATACCCCTAAAAGAAAACTTTTATGACATTTTTACCATTTCACTAATGCATATATAGTTTGGTTAACAAATGTTGATTATTAGATTTGTTAGCCAAAGGGCATCATTGCCCTATTTTTTAAACTTCCCAGGTAGAATTAACCCGTTGAAAACTTTCGGATATTTAATACTTTTAAAAAAAAAAACTTTTAGGTCAATTTAACCCATTATCCCTTTAGAAAAATCAACATGCACTTTTTTTTTTAACAAATACCTAACTCAACAAATTTTTTTAATTTATATAAATTAGTTATCTAACTCCTATATTAAAAATTAAACAGCAACTAAACAGCGTATATCAAATCAATACCATTTTTGGAGGTATTTTATAGTCATTTTATTATACATAGAAAATAAGAGAAAGTGGTATATAATTAAAAAAAAACATCCTTAGCAAAAATATGATTGGAAATGTTCAACTTAACATTATTGTCTATAATGACACATTATATGTTTATTAATTGAAGGACAGGTAATCCTAAATACAAGACCTAGCCACGACTATTAAGTTATGGTTCTATAGAAAGATCAAGACAATATAAAAGCCCAACAATGCAAAGAGGAGATTTAATAATCGTACATCGAGTATAGGAAAGGAAACCTCCATAGTAATAATCTATGACGAGAAATCAATTTGCATGTACGCAGAAATGAAGTTTCATTCTCACAGCTTGCTTGTTGGATTACCAACAGGTTGATTTCTGGACCTCTTTTCTACTGCTCGTGAAACCTGCTTCACTGCGTCCTTGGGAAGATGACGAGGCTTGCTCAGCCATAATCCTCCATCAACTATCAGAGTGGTACCATTCACAAATTTTCCTTCAAGAATTTGTATGGATGTCAAGATTTTATGAGCACATAAAATAAGCAAGGACATGGTATGATTTCATGGACAAAGAAAAACAGATACGTTGAGCTTTCGGGTTAAGTAACAATTTTAATTCATTACATCCGTTGAACATGGTCTAAACTAAATGCTCTGTGTTTGAACATATGTTGCAACAATCGTTAGTATGTAGTCCAGAACTCATTGGTTTTGAGAAAGCTTAAAAAGAAAAATAACAACACTCTGAAGCCTAAATACATATAGTGGTTTTGGTTGATGTCTAAAAAGATGTGGAAAAAAGAGCACAGCATTTGATTGAAAAGGACTGCAATGAATACAAAGAACATATACCCCAACAAAAAACATGACCACTTTAGATAATTTTAGAATACTGATTGTAACGAGGTAAACAAACTTACCTGCATCTGACACAAGGTAGAGAGAAGCCATGGCAATATCCCATTTATCCCCAATTTTGAACAAAGGCATCTGGTCTGTGGTTTTGCGTTTTATTTCCTGAGGATCCAGTTTACTCATGCCAGGAGTGTCACCAATTGGACCGGGTGCAATCCCGTTGACCCTAATATCAAAGTCTGTTCCCCATTCTAAAGCCAAGTTTCTGGTAACAGCATCAACAGCTGCCTGTTGGAGAGGAAACATTCTGAAGTTGAATGCAAGTGCATATGATGTTCAACATCTAGAAAATGTGCTACAGACCTTAGCTGCAGAGACATGAATTTGATACCAAGAAGCTGTATAATGCAAGGTAGCACTAATGTTTAGTATTGTTCCCCCACCAGAAGAGCTTCTTCCTTGTCCTCCTTTCCTGAGATATTTTAGTGCTTCATGGCACATTGTGAATGTGCCAACAGAGTCTATATCCATAACTGCAACAAAATTCACACCTGATCAATACTTTCTGTGTCTTACTCTATGTAGTATATTTAAAATCTGGCTGAATCATGTTCTAAACCTTAACTGGTGGAGTAACTGCTAAACTGGAACTTACGCATCTACCTAAGCGCTTTTTTGAAGGATGCCTTTTTTAAGCAATCATAGGTTTTCAGTGATGTGAACCACATGTTATGTCTAAAAGTAGTGTTTTATATGAATTTTAAAGCTTGCTAAAACATCTTCTGTCTTAGGGATTCCGTGAATCATGCATAATGGCAGGCTGTAAATATCCACAAACTGTTTTAATCTCCATGGATTTTCAGTGCATTACACCTTCCGCATGGTAAAACTCAAGCTGACTTGTACAAATAATTTATTAAGAGGGGGAAAAAAGCCAGGATAGGAAATGACTGAACTTTTTCCCCCTTTGTTTTTGGGGTGGGCGAGGAGGATGAGGGTCTTTTGTCTTCTGCTCATCCTCCTTTTTGTCACGATAGAACTTTTAAGAAATCAATGGGTAAACAATCTCATCCCAAAATCACTTCCAATGAAATTGCACGGCATACCATTTACAGAACTTTAAAGGAGAACTAGAATAGTTTTGCACACCAATTGAAGGAAAATAAAGGCTGAGAGACTTAAGAAACACAGTACCTGTTTGAAATCCTTTAGGAGACAGATCCTCTGCTGCTACTAAAAAGTTTCCAGCTGCAGCATTCACAAGAATGTCAATCCTTCCAAAGTAGTTATAAGTTGATTCCACAACTCTTTTCGCATCTTCTTGCTTACGAACATCCCCCTCAAAACCAACAGCCTAAGTAACACAACAAGACCAATATGACTGGAAAGTCACATGACCTATTATTATTCGACATCTTATACCACCAATAAGCTATGCATATAGGCAAAAGTCAACAAAATGCAGAACAGTAACGAATAAACCTATAAATCAAGTTACACTGCAAGCACCCTTGTCCTGAATGAACATTACATCAGAGCTGGAAAAATCATATACTAGTAACATAAAAAGTTTTCATTAATTTCGGAGCTGGAAACTGGAAAGGCCAAATCTGCCGATCCACAAACAAGTGGGATGCTAAATGCGATCGATTCAAGAGGAAGAAAGTACAGCGTCCAAGACCAGCGATTGAAGACGAAAACACGAGAAGCATAGAACGATAAATTTACCCGGATTCCAAGTGAGCGGAGAGCAGAAACAGCAGAATCGAGGACTTGCTTGCGCCGACCCATGATGGCAACCGAAGCACCATGTTTGCCGAATTGGGTGGAAATTTCGAAGCCGATACCGGAACCGCCGCCTGTGAGAAGAGCAACCTTGCCTTTCAGTATATCTGGCTTGAAAGTTGACTCCATGGCCATAGGCGGCTTCTGTGGCTGAGGCTGAGGCTGAGCTTTCAGGTCACTCTGATGAATTACGTAGCTCGTGTGGAAGCCAATGAAAGTGGACAGAGGCAACACCAAGTATATACTTCCAAACACGGAAAGCTGCTCCGTTACTTTCAAAGACTATTCGTCATCTTCC
>QFDD01010731.1:0-10453 GCA_006871305.1 Vachellia collinsii
TTTTTTTTTTTTGGAAAAAAAAAGGCATAAAAATCATATAATTTTTTTTAAAAAAAAAAAAAGTACTTGAACCGGTCAACCCGGTTTTTTACCGGGTTGACCGGGTTAAGGCCGGGTCGACCGGGTTGATCCGGGTCAACCCGGTCGCCGGTTTTACCCTCAACCGGACCGGACCACCGGCCGGTTCGCCGGTTTCCGGTCCGAACCGGCCGGTCCGGTCCGGTTTTTTGTACTATGCATATAAGAGCTTCTTTGAAATTAAGAAGTGATTACATCCAATTCGAAATAAATATATAAAAGAAATTGTATTTCGATTTGAGTGAAAGTGATTCTAAAAGGGTTGACAAACCGCCCTAAATTATATCTGATAAGAATATAATATAAATCATTTTAATTCTAGTTGGATGATAACTCGTATGAGAAAATTTACATTTTATGTCTATTTGTGTAAAATAGGGAGAAAAGCACTCATGTTCTAAGCAAGGAAAATATCATCCCACAACTTTCATCTTTTATTGACAAATATTTAGAATTTGTCATATCTTATTTCCCTTATTTAGCACCTAAATGCAATTCTTCCAAACAAATATTGATTCATGAATTTAGAATAAAATATTAGAAAGGAGAAGTGAGGTTTAAATAACAGCTGCAGAGCGAATATGAATGCACTGTGCTATTGGTTTCTCTACTAACACAAGATACCCCTGCAAGGATCAAGTGTTAGAATTAGACTGTGGGCCCAATTGATAATGTTTATTTTTGACTAGTTAGGAAACAGGTTGGCCCGCTAGATTGATAGGCCAACCCGCCGATCAAATGGTATGGACCTGTGTGGCCCGTATGTTAGTGGGTTGGAAAACCCCAACCTAAACCCCCCAACTCACCATTTTTTTTATTTTTTTAATATATATTTATAAATTTTAATAAAGATAAATATTTACAAAAATAACTAATATGAAGTTAATTAGCTTCAAAAAAAATCTTTGGAATAAATTTTCATTTATTATTTAGGAATTATAATATATTTAGCAAATTATATTTATTTTAATCCTAAACATTTTTTAAAAAATATTCATTGTGATACATAAATAACAATAAAATAGAAATAAGTATATACAATTATGTGTTTATGATTCATGAAGATTTAACTTTGTAAAAAATTTACTTAAAAAATTATTTTTTAAAAAACAAAAAAAAATAGTCAACCCGCCAACCAGCGGGTTGAGCCCGCATAACCCGCGGGTTATACGGGTCAGGCTCATACAGCCCGCATTTTGGCTAGCCACAAGCTATGCAACGTTGGCATGTGCAATTCACACTTTGACAAGTTTCCAATCCAACCCTAATAGACTAACCCGCCATGTTTATTTTTAATATATATTGCAAAAAAAAAATTTAGCAAGAAAAATAAATTGATTCAAAGAAAACATTTTTAGAATTAAATTTCATTTTTTTTAAATATATGCATATATGGCTAACAGGCTCCAGGCTTATTCAGCCCACATTTTAATGCGTTGCCAAAAATATCAATCCTAACTTGTGGGTTGAGCTAATATTACCACCTTTGTTTGAGAATAGGAGTGTGCAATATTCAGACTAGGAGGTTGAAATTAAATATGCACCACACAGTGCCTTGCATTGTGCTGAATTTTTTGCCACGAAGGCACATCGTAATTGTGAAGATATAATCTTAATATACACGAATGGAACAGGACATAATGCACAGTTTAACTCTCTCTTAGTAGTAAAAAAAGAAGAAGAATTAGGCTGTGAGCTTTCAAGTCACGCGACCACTCATTCATTCGTTCATGTATTTTGATATTATTGCCACGACTCTGTATGGGATTCATTGATTTACATATTCTTGGTCTTCTCTCATTATATCCTTGAAAATAATATTTTATTTTAAAAGATGTAATGGTGACTGGTGTGGAATCTGGGAAAGTGGGGAATAAATTAATGTGATACGGCTAAGGTGTTCACGTCCAGGGAATGGGTGGCCGTTCTGCTTTACTGGCATCTCATCTTCGTCAATTATGCAGATAACAAAGTCACTGTCAACACCATTCCTCTCTCTCTCTCTCTGAACGATGCTGCTGCTGCTGTGGGCGCCTCAGAAGGATGCTGGCTTAGTTTCAGATTGATGCTCTTCTTCGACACCCCAAATTTGTTAACCATACGGAGGGATTATTCCACTTGTTCGGAGACATTATTAAGTATTGATAAAACTTTTATCACATATTTATCTTGTAGTATATAAATCACGTTGAAAAAATAGTTTCTATTAGTAATCCAAACAATGCAAAGTGTAAGAGGAAAAGGAAAAAATAGATTGTTTTTCTTTTCATGCTTGTTTCAACTTTCAATTGTGATGGAATCATCAAATATGCAAGTTCTTAAGCTTTTATTGGGAAGAATCGAAACTATGCAAAATGGTTAATTCTTGTGAAGTTCTTATCAAATATTTTGAAATTAAGTTCTATTGTTAAATGATCTAATTATCCACAATGAAATTAGTTGTCACTATTTAGAAGTTGATGCTATTGTATAAGCTAAAATAGTTAGTTATTAAATTATTGCTGTCACTGATATTAAGCAAAAAATATTCATTAAAATTAATTATTACCTTAGTTGTTATCATTTTGATATTCAAAATTGCTATTTATTTTGGGGGAAAATGTTGTTACTTATTAGGTTGTCATTTCATATTTTTAATAAATTGAGAAAAATTTGGGTAATTTCACTGCATAAAGTGTAATCCCAAACCAGTCCCTAAAAATTTTATAATGATTAAGTCATTTTATGATCATAAATCAAAATAGGCGGATTTGAGGGGATTTTTTGTATCTTTATCTCCTTCATATATAATAACATAAAAACCCATAACAAGGTAATAAACAAACAATGCAATTCCCCCAAATTTTAGTATGATGCAAGGAAAAGATATGTCTAGCTTATACATAAAATACAAACATGCTCACACACAAATACAGGAGAGGATCCAAGATTTAATCTCAAGGGGGCCGAGCATATATACTATAAAAGTTTTTAAAAATTGGGGAAGGAAGGGTAAATACGTAATAGTAATACCCATATAATACTGAAAAAAACTTATTACCCAGAAAAATGCTAAAAAAACTTGACATCTCAGCCAATGCACAAATATATCTTTGAGCAAGAATGTTTCATAGCCGAATTGACCGATTTTCTGGGAAGAAAAACAATTATGAAAAAAAAAAAATTCTTTATCCCCTTCTCTTCATATATTCCTGGAAGAGGCATAGAGCTCGCAAGGTATTCATTATATTATACTGGAGGTGGAGGATTAAACATGGTTTTTTGCTAGAATGAGAGAGTGAGGAGGACTCAACGAACAAAAGGGCTGTTAAATTTCATGCAATTTACATGAAGCAGCCTAATGAAACAAAAATCGAACCTCTTTCCATAGAGGAACACAGAGCAGAAAATAATTCACAAACCGTTAAAATGGAATATTTACTATGACTGAGACAGTAATTATGGAGTATAAGCCTTCGCCAGTTTGCCTGATGAATTGATTACTCGCTTGCTTTGCTACTTCAATAAATATATAGGCTTTGTAGAGAACAGTTGCCAAGTACCTCTCATCAGTAAAGAGATTGGGCTCTGGTAAACACAAATACTCCTCCCCCACCAACCGCACGACCCAAAAGCAAATTATTATCCAAATAAGATAGGTAATATAGCCCTCCAACTGATTGCCTATTATTCCAAAAAAAAACCCAGTGTTAATAGATTTGTCCCAGAAAAATCTTTTTCCCTTGCTAGAAGAATAGCACATTATATACCTTCCAGGATCCCTTACGGGGATTTGAGCTTTGAAAGTACGAAGAAATTGTAATATCTGCACAGGGATGTATACATAACAGATTAAAAAAAAAAAAGAAGTTACGACTGTTAACCAATTCATTCATATGAAAAGCAAGTCACCAGTTTTTTTAACAGACGCTGCTTCAAGACATGATTTAATGAATGTCAATGAGATCTTGAATGCTAGTTTGAGGTAGAATAACCAAAAGCAGTTGCTTCATGGTGAACCAGTTACCTGCAGGCTTATAAAAGACCGTGGTAGTATTGCTGGAGCTATTAGAGCCTGTAGCTCCTCACTGATAATTATATCTTGGAGTGCGATCTGCGAATATCACGTATTCATAAATACCAATTATAGAAGAAAATATCATACTTACACCCAATATCAATAGTAGAAGAATCTTTTCTTCTGTGTCATGGATGACTCTTATATGTAATTTGAGGACGACAACATCTCCATTTATATCTTATCAGTTTATGTTAACCAATGCATTTATATTAAGCTTTAACCTATAAAGAAACATGTTGCTAAGATGAGAAAAGAGCTAGCATGTCTATAATTATAAAGAAATAGTGACACATAATTTCTGTTTGAGAGGGTTTATTTCCCAAATATTGTAGAAAGCATGTTCCCGCTGGAAGTCAGACTGATTACCTCTTGAAACTGAAGATAGATGTTACGCGCAGAAACAACAGAAAACTTGGCAGATACAAGCAATGTAGCACCTTCTTGGTCCTGCATGGGAAAGGACGATATTTTTATTTATGGGTTCAAGGGGGCACACCACAGCTCAAGCATAAGTATTTCATCCAATTTTCTTTGCCCAACTATCTAAGCTTAGGCCAATTGGTAGGGTAAAATGGAAAATGTAATGCAGGGAAAAGCTAAATGGAAGAAGCTTTAGAACGCCAAGATCAAGGAGAATTTTCACAAATTTCTAACTAACTTGGAAACACCCTAACGATATGCATTTGAAAATTCATTATTGTTTGTAGATAAATGATATGTCTTGAACTTTCCAAATATTTCTAGTATAGAAGTCAGGCTATCTTATTACTACAAAACCAATACAAATAGGATTCGTTCTCTTGCAAGTTTTGAGAAGTCAAAATAACAGTCCCAAAGGATTGCAAGTGAGAGAGCTGGTAGTTAGTTATGCGAATTACATTTACAATCCCACCCTTTATTCTACCAATTCACTAATATCCTAACTACCGTGTATCAGTGTCACCCACAAAGTCACTAGAGGTTGAAGCATACATGTTCAAGAAGACTGACAGCAGATATTAGATAAAAATCCAAGTTTTCTTAACCTGATTTCCAGATTCCACTTCTTTTTCTCAGGATGAAATATAACCGACCCCATTAAAAGCCCAAAATCCAGTTGCAAAGCGTTTTCTTTTATCAGTAAGCATGGTCCTAATAAAAAATTATCACAGGTAACAGGAATAGAAATGACAAGTTACTTAGCCATCTTTAACTCAATGTTTGTAGATTTCATAATCACTTTAGGAGTTCGATATAGGAAGTCAGTCTTTAATATTGTGGAAATGAAAGCGGAAATAAAGAAGAGAAGTGTCATGGTGATAGTTTAAGAAAAAACAAAACATGGCAATCTTGAGCTTGAATTGCAGAAATTGTATTCATAGCTGAGTTAAAGCTCATTGACAAAGACAACATAAGCGAAAGGAAGGAATTTTTTTACCTCCAGCAAATTTGGAATACTCCATCGGACAATGTTGCGAATAATGCCTCCATTAGTCTGATCGGAACATTCAAACTTCTGAAAGATCTGCCCAACCTATCACAGCAGAGTAGCATGTGGGTTGATAAAATGCTAAGAGATTGACAGTAAAAGATAACTAACAAAGGAAAAACATTAACGCAGTCCTACATGACCCTATTTTTACAAAAAGAATGATACAGCAAGGCACTACAGGCAAGAACAACCATCATCAAATGAGTGCACAAGACTTGACTGAAAGATGCTAAATTTCATTATTAATACTTGAAAGAAAGGAAGTCTAGCGGCAGCTTCCAGAAGAACGAGCACATCAGGGGCAGAAGTATACTGCAAACGCCATGTCCCATCCAACTTCACCAAATCAATTGGCTCACCCATGTTGTACGCCTCCACATTTACCTGCCAAACACATATACCAAGAAAATTTTATATTAATCAACTTCATTTTCCTTTGCCATTTTCATCCTAAATGGTCCCACAACATCAAGCAAAGAATTAAGATTGAAAAGAAGACTAACATAGATCACAATGAAGAAGTGAACAAAAAAAATAAACAACATGCCAGAGACTCCTCAATGGAAGAGCGCTGATCAGCAGTTGTTGAGAGACCCCTTTGTGTCTCCTGGATAGCACTTAAGAGTATGAGCTTCTTGTCCTCTAACTTAATATCATATGCCTACAATCCAAAACATTGCTGACTGTGATAAAAAAAAAAAAAAAAAGGAGTTGGAACTAAAATAGAAACTGTGGAATAGAAAAAAATAAGGCAAACCTGAGTTTCTGGGGTGGCTATTGATGCCAAACATGGAAACATTTTAGGCCTGAAGAATTTCCTGGTGGTGCTAAAGACTGACCTAAAAGGCCTAACCTGGCCAATGGCCGTCTTTCCAGAACATGGATAATAAGCAGATGAAGAGAGAGCCAAGTTCATTCCTGCATTGACGATAAACAATTTCAATAGCCTATTACTGCTAAAGCCAAGCGATCTAAATTTGCTTTAGAGCAAATGAACTTCTCCGTTGGCATGTTGACAGAAACTACTCAATAAATAAGGTTTTGGAGTCTGTAAAAAATATCTACCAAAGCTGCAATTTTCCAATACAAGGGTCTCAATTTCCGGAGCTCGAATTTAATAACTAACGTAATTTTATCACAAGCAAAAAGTCAAAATAGTTGCTGTCCGTGCAGGCTTATCGCCAACATTATATACAGGACTCCCTGAAGCTGTACTGTTTCCTTTTTATGAATGAATCGGCTCCTATAGTTGGCTCACCTTCAACCATAAAGAAAGAAATCTATACTCAAAATTGAAGATATCGAATCTATGTTAATTCGACTCCAATGTAGCAGGCCTAGGGATAAAAATTTCAAGTGAATAAAGAACCTTTTCTTTTCTCCGGGTAGGGGCAAACTCCAAAATTTCATGATTGAATTCAAATTACAACATTCAATTCAGCAAGAGATGAGAAAAATGACATTATCAGTTTGTCTGAGCATTTCGGCATGTACGATTGACTATCTCAGTATTCGGAATCCATAATCAGAAGAGGAATGTGCTGTGTGCACGACAATCATAAGATCCAAAATTAAGAGGTAATCCTAAAGAGTGAAACAAGAACGAAAAGCAAAGTACTTCTGTGAGTGATTCCTTAATTCCAAAGTTCAACGAAGCTTCCGGGGGGTAACCGCAATGGCTCGCCTCCGAATACACGAGTGGTTGTGGTCTTGACTTGTGGACCTCACAAGTTCGACCTCGAGTCTTCGACCCATCGCTAGCCGTTATGTTGATGCGCCAAGTCGGCCTAGTTCAGATTTTTTTTTTTTTTTGGGGCATCTATGCCCGTCACTTCTACATGAGCCAGCCTCAAAGGATGAATCACTAGATAAACACAGCAGTGAAACTCAACCCATTTAACCGGTTTTTTGTTTTAATATAAAAATTAATTAACTTTTATTAAAAAATTAAGGAAATTAAATATATTATTTAAAGAATACTATGCTATTTTTAAGAGTATATTTAACTTCCTTAATCTTTTCAGTAAAAGTTAACTGATTCTTAAATATATTAAGGAATATAGGTGGTACTACTCTGCTACTATTTATAGATTAGAAAAGAATGTTTTATTTAATTGTATTTATATGAATATACAATTTTACTATTTATTTATTATGCGTTAACTTTGCTCTCAAGTGTTATAGTGGATATTAAATAAAAATAAAATTAAAAAATTATTGAATTTTAATACAGAGTTGATAAGGTTAAACATTTTTATTTACCTATGTGAAACATGCTGAAAATAACTTTATAAATAGAACAAAAGGATATGTATAATTCTATAAAGGGTAATTATGTTAGACTTACTGTTATATGTCGGACATTAAATTTGAACCGTCATCTATGTATGAATTCAAAATTCCAATCCCTACGTGATTGCATCTAGTATTCAACATGCAAAATCCCAATTCCATACTTTATCGCTAAATGGAAATTTACAAAATTGCCCCTAATATAATTTTTTCAAAAGATATCCCCGAGCACCCCTTGCTGGCCTCCGACGACCGACGTTAGAGCTCCAACGACCCACCCCAGCCGATAGATAACAACTCATTCTGAGATTATAATTTCAGTTGTTTGTTTTGCTTAGAAATGTCTTCGGTGCTCATCTCCACTTAAAAGAGATAGATTCTATTTTATTTTCTTTCTTTTTCTGCCTACAATTCTATTTGATTAACATGTTTTAAGATTTTGGGGTTTTGATTTGTTTTTTGCCTTTTCTTCATAAAAAAGTATCACTATATGATGCAAAATACCATCAATTGTCATCATACTTCTGTGATATTTTGATGGATAATATAATAAAAAAGGATAAATGTTTAAATTTATGTCAAAAGTTTTCCCTTAGAAGTTTCAGGCACCCAAAAGTTTGCAAACCATAACAATTTTGTTCTAACGTTATCAATATTAAATTTGATCATTAGTTGATCAAATATGTTGAGTTGGTAGATCTACATATCATCCACACCATTTTTCTTTAGGATTAAAGTATAAATTTGCTTCGAAAGTTTTTATTTAGAAATGCTGGATACCAAAAAGTTTTTTTTTTTTTTGAGTTCAATATTGCCTTGAAAGTTATTAAATCATAACAAAGTAGCACCAACCATTATCTAGAGTTAAGTTTAATCATTAGTAAAACAAATATCTTGAGCTAGCAAAGTGAAGAATGAGAAGAAGAGCAGATAGAGGAGGAGTTCATGTTCGTCAAAGAATAATACAGAAGATGATTTAATTATGAGATTTTTACGAACATGTTTGGAAATAGCTTTTAAAAAATAATTTTACACAATCCGAGGTAAGTATGTGAGAGAGTTTTGTTTTGATTTATGTGAAAATGTTTTTTAGAAATAGTTGTCAAACATGCTGATAGGAGGCATTAAGGAATGTTGTCGAGAACAAGATCATTAGCAATTTTCTGCCAACATACTCTAATGATATTGAAGTATGCCAGTATTTCTTTGATTCTCTTTGTATAGAATGCTCTCACCTCTTTAGTTTGCTGTAATCCTTCATGGATGAGGCGTTTAAAACAAATAATTTTTTTTTTCTTATTTGTAAAATATTTTTTCCTTAATATGGATAATGACTTGGGTAATATTACTATCATTTGAAAATTTGTGCGGTGACATCAAACTCCAATATAAACTTCCAGATACCAAACACTCTTGAATGAAAACTTTTGATAAATTTAAAATTTAAACATTGAAAGAAACGATGATATGAATGACATGTGAATATATCAATTCAGTATATTTAGTCAACTAAAGACCAAACTCATCTTAGATAAAGGTAAGGGAATATTGTTATAATTTGTAAACTTCTGATACGATATTGAACAAACAACTTTCAGTATCCAACATTTATGAGTGAATACTTCCAGAATAAATTTACACCTTCATCCAAAAAAAAAAAAATACACAAGTCATGATATCATCATGATCATCACCTATTAGAATATCATATTTTGTGTGTGTGTATATCCACAATGAATATTATGTCTTTTTTTCAAATAAAAATTCATCTTTCCGCTGAAATAAATTCAATGTAATATTACTTTAATAACAAATTTATTTTGTTTAACATTTGCTTCCGATGTGCTTGAATTAGTTGCTTCAGCTCAATTTGGGCCCTATAAAAATCCGACTAGTATGTTTGGGAATAGCTTTTGAAAAGTGATTTCACACAATTTGATGTGAGTATGTGAGAGAGTTTTGTCTCGACTTGTGTGAAAGTGTTTTTCAGAAGTGATTGTCAAACATGCTTTTTAGTTATATTTTGAGATACAGTTGAATAATATACGTAACCTACCTCATATTGAAACTATTGAAAGTAATATAGTTGAGATACAGTTGAATAATATAGTTATATTTTTTTAGCGGATATTCAAAATTTGATTCAACACATTATAAAAAATAAATCCCTTCGATTGAATTTAACCCATATTGGTAAAAAGCATGCTTGTTAAATAGCTTCAAGTGAGTCTTTGATTTATTAAAGCCTAATTCTCATTCATAATAATTGAAAAGATAAAAAATAGGAAAAAAATTTTATCCCCAAGTTTCACTTTTAGTGTAAAACTTGAGCCACGTAGAGTTGGTTATAAATTTTATATTATATATATAAAGGTTAAGGTTAAATTTTACATCATATATGATTGATACAATTAAATTTTAAAGTGTACAAAGATAAACATAATATTTTAAAAAAGTACAATTTTAACAATTATGTTAAATTGATAAAAACTTCTGCTATAAAGTTGCAAGAAAAACAAGTGGTTCCCAGATGGAAGTTAAGACCAATTTGA
>QFDD01010732.1:0-10672 GCA_006871305.1 Vachellia collinsii
ACAACATGCAAAATAAATTCTGCAAATTTTCTCGAATGTGAAAATGGTTGAAATTAATTTTTTTTCCTTCAATTTACAGAATTAAAATGACATATAAAATAAAACAACATTTGATTAAACAGGTCACGCATGGGAAAAGCACAATTAAACTCAACTATTAAATCAAATAGTTAACTTATGGTAATTAGCAAAATTACCAATCAATTAAAGGATAAAAATGGAGCTAAAAGAACTTTATTTAGCCCAAATTTTTTTTTTGGAATATTTTATTAATGGCCCAAATGAAAAACAACTTAATTCAACTCAATAGAAAATTTCTAGAATTAATTCAATAATTGAATGACAAATAAAAATATCAGATAGTTCATTGAAATAACCATATAATCAATAAATGATGGAGAATCTCAATAAACATTTAATAAATAAATGGAATATGCCTAAATCACATTTATTTCTACATATAAAAGTTATGAATATCAAAATAATATGGCTCAAATAGAATTAAAATAAATGTCCATCAATTAAAAAAGTAAAACAAAACAGAGGCCCCAAAAGATGCGAGCCAAAGACATAAATATGTTTGGGAGAATTACATTAAAGTTCCACGCAAGAAAATTAATATCAGAAATATCTGAAGATATTGTTAACTGTAACTCCTCCACTTGTTAATTGTGCTCTTTTTCTTATTATTAATAACCTCTTGAGACATTTTTAATATTAATTTTCTTACATATGGCTTTAATGAAATCCCGCCATGTTTGATATGTTTCTGAATTTTTTCAGAATTTTTGAAACTCAAGTTCTTCCCTTTTCGGTGGAAAGGCTTTTAGATCCGATGAGCAAGCTTGAAAATTGACCAAGGCATATATTTCAAAGTCTCTCAAACACATATACATGAAGATTCACGTATTCGATAAATATACACATACACATATAGATTCAAAAAAAAGAATGATGAAAATCATATAAATAAATTTTCTGTAATACGCATCTTCTCTTATCTCCCTTATGGATTCCCAAATGAAAGTTTTGCTTATTCCCCTTATGAGATAAGGACAAGTTCATATTAAGATAAGTTTCAAAAGCATGTTAAAATTCACAATCAGAGTAAATATCAGTAAAGAGTAGAAGAATAGTAAGACAAGATTATGAGAGAGTGCAAGGAAGTATTTCTTGTTCTCTTTTTTTGGTACCAATACTTTGTATATGACTTCTATTTATATACATGGATCCTTATAATTTAATGAAAATCTTGATTATTTTACCATTTGATTAAAGGGACCAACCATAAAAGTACAACTTATGGCTACAAAGGTTGGGCTCAGAATTTGGATTTCAATTTTGGGCTTCGATAGTTTGCTCCTTGCTTGGGCCTTTGCATCTTATATCTCTTCTTCAATTGTACCTACTCTGTCAAGTTTAGCTTGTGTGGTGTCATTGGACAAAAGAAATGAATCAAATAACCTACAGATGTTGGATATAATAGATGAAGTTAATCTTTCATAATATAGTGAACCAAAGTTTAAATCTCTATTTAGAAATGTGCTCATATTTAGTGCCAATATATAATAGAAAGATGCACATGTTTAGCAAAAATAATTGAATGAAATAAAAGAAATTGCAATTTTTATGATGAAATGCCCTTTTTACACTACTTTCCACGCAATCACTCCTTAATCGCAATTATTCATATAATATGCAATAAATAACATTTCATAATGATACCTAAATTTTTTTTAAATAATTTTAATAAGAAAATTTCTTTTATTTCATTAAATCTTGATTATTTTGCCATTTGATTGAAGGGGCCAACCGAAAGTATAAACTTATGGCTAGAATTTGGACTTCAATATTTGGGCTTCGATATTTTTCTCCTTGCTTGGGCCTTTGCATCTTATATCTCTTCTTCAATTGCACCTATTATGCAAGGTACTAAAAACCGAACCGGACCGGTCGGTCCGACCGGTGAACCGGTCCATGGTCCGGTCCGGTTCAATGTTGGACCGGGGACCGGGTTGATCCGGATCAACCCGGTCAACTTGGTAAAAAACCGGGTTGGCCGAGTCATGTTTTTTTTTTGAAAAAAAAATTTAATAGCATTTCTTTGCTTTTTTTTTTAAAAACAAATTTTTGATATGCTTCCTTTGCTTTTTTTTTTTTGAAAAATTATGTTAACATCCCAAGCAAAAAAATTAATATTAGAAAAGTCTTAAAAGGTTTTTAATAATAAGTAAAGGGGTACCATTGACAAGTGAATGAGTTATCAGTAGCAACTTTTGAGACCTTTCTGATATTAATTTTTTTGCATGGAACCTTAATGCAATTTCTCTTCTTTTTGGTTTACTGTTTTTATTAATATTTAATGACAAAGGGAAAAACTAGATGATGTTTCTTCCTTTTCTTTTCTTTTTTACTACAAACATGGTTTTTTACTTTTTTTTATGATTGATTCTTAGCATTTTATGATTGATGAATGAATTTTAATGATGTTTTTTTTATTATAAATGATTATTAATTACAGTGACTAAAAGATTTTAATTGATAAAGATGAATATTTTGAAATTAAACATTATTAAAAATATTATATTTTAATATTTTCAATTAAATGTTATTATTTTAATATGTCGGTCTGACCCCGATTTGACCCCGATCTGACCCATTAACCCTTGACCCACTGCCTTGACCGGTTCAGTGTCTAGTCCGGTTTTTTGAACCTTGCTATTATGTCAAATTAAGCTTGTGTGGTGTCACTGGACAAAAGAAATGAATCAAATGGGTATAATAGATGAGGCTAACCTCTCATAAAATTGTAAACTAAAGTTTAAATCCTTATCTAGATATGTGTTTATATTTAATGCTAACATCTAGTAGAAAGATACACATGTTTAGCTAAAATAATTGAAAGAAATAAAAGAAATTGCAATTTTTATGATGAAATGCCCTTTTTACACTACTTTCCACGCAATCACTCCTTAATCGCAGTTATTCATATAATATGCAATAAATAACATTTCATAATGTTTCGGCAAAAAAAAATAACATTTCATAATGATACATAAATTTGTTTTTTCTAATAATTTTAATAAAACAAGTGCTTTTATTTCATTAAAATCTCACCCGTAATGGACTTTTTGGCCAAATAATTCAATTTTGAGGCAATTTAACTTTAAATAATTTCTTTAAGCCTCAAAGTATCTTAGGTCTACAAGATATCTCTTTTCAGTTTTCATTCACTAAACTGGTACACATAAAAAGTTAAATGTTTCATTTGAAATCTCGAAATGATCCCTAATTAAAAATGTTTTAATTTTTATGAAGTCCTTGAGAACCATTCTAGAATTAAGTTTTTTTTTTTGTTAAAAAAACAGAATTGTTCTCATATACGAAAAAATCTCACTACTACCGGTCGCCAGACCTGTAGCCACTGGCAATAGGAAAATTTCTGGGCAAAGATTGGTCAATTTGGGATTTCACCTCACCACCTTTTGGTTCCTAAAACAAATATTTATATATTGCATATCCATTAATCCTTCTTAATAGTACCGGGTAAAATATTTAAGCTTTAAGATATCTGAAATGACAGAAACAACTTTGCAAATAACAACTATCACACAACAAATGCTAAGGACACCTTAATGAATAACAGGTTATTTCTGAGTATGCATTGGCAAATTTAAGTTGCGACCTCCATATCAATTACAAGAACAGTTAAATGAACAACTACATTCACTTAACAAACAACAATACCATCTTATATATAACTTGACATAAGAATTTCCAATTATTTAACCCTCTCTTCTTTCTAATTGGGCAATGGAGGGATGCTTTGTTCATGCCTAAAGAAATTACTTGGATCAACCTTAGATTTAACCTTCATCAACCTTATAAAATTATCTTTAAAATACTTGAATCCCCACATGGTTGTTGACCTCAAGTAGCTTGTCTTGTTCAGTTGATTTATTCCCAAATCAATGTCTCTGTAATTGACATATGCTTCCCTTGGAAATTTTGAAACATGAGGCTTCATGAAGTTATAGAATCTTCTAATCCAATTCATATGCTTTTTCATGCCCTTCTCTCCATCTAGCCATGAAGTGTAGTAAAAAATCTTGAAAAGTGTTCCATTTCTGTGAGGAAATGGAATGGCAGATTCTGAGATTCTATTCATCATTCCTCCATATGGAGTCCAAATCATCAAGGGCACATCTTCTTGTAAAAACATTTCCCATAGAGAATTAAATGCAGTTTCAGGAATCACATGCCTCACATAATCTGACTTGGCCTTGAAGTAAGTTTGGGAATTGGATTTACCTTGCAGTAAAATTTCTGGGGGCATGTTGCTTTGATTGCGAGCATTATAAAGCACAGATTTGATCCAACTTGTTTCCAAACAATCTTTCCTAGTTAAACCTAATTCAGGAAAGTCTTTCTCCATTACTTGGAGAAGCTTGTTGGCCCCACCAAGAAAAAGAGCAACATAAGAGGTTGCAATAGTTCTTTTAAAAGTGACGCTAGAATTTCTCGTTTGAAATTGAACTCTAATGAATAGATTCTCGTCAATTTTTGGTGCTACTTGCTGCCATTTATAGAGAATCTTGTTTGCGTTTTGTTCTAAGGTTTTAGTAACAGTAAAAACCGTCACAGTAGAAGGAACTTGAACTAGCTTGACTTGCCACCACAGAATAATTCCAAAGCTCCCTCCTCCTCCTCCCCTAATTGCCCAAAATAGGTCTTCTCCCATGGCTTCTCTATCAAGAATCTTACCATCAGCATCCACGATGTGTGCATCAATGACGTTGTCGGCTCCAAGGCCAAACTTTCTCATCATGGTGCCATATGCACCTCCTGTAATGTGGCCACCAATGCCTAAGCTTGTGCAAAGGCCTGCAGGGAAGCCATGGACTTGACTTTTCTCATAAATTCTGTAGTAAACTTCTCCAATTGTAGCACCAGCTTGAATCCAAGCTGTATTTTGTGCTATATCAACATGGATGCCACGGAGTTTGACAAGGTCTAAGACCATGAATGGCTTCTCAATGAGGGAAACGTAAGAAAGCCCTTCATAGTCATGACCTCCACTTCGTACCCTCATGTGGATCTTGAGCTTTTTTGCACAGGTAACAGCAGCTTGAACATGAGAATCCTCTAATGGAGTGAATATGAATTTGGGTTTTGGCATTGAAGGCAGCAAGAACCTCAAATTTTGAGCCGTGGATTGAAGGATTGAAGTGAAAGAAGTGTTGTTAGGAGTGAAAATTGATGTGGAAAATGGGATTGGAGTCTCAGAGTTTGCTTCAAGACAATGAGTGAAACGTTCATCAATTGAAAGTGAAAAAGTTGATGAAACTGAAAGTAAAACAACCACACAAATTCCCGAGAACTGCAGCCTTAGAGACCCCATAGATTTCGGATTTCACACTGGATAGTGGTGTTTGTTTAAAGTACAGAAAAAATCATTTCCTGTCTGCTTATATATACACTGATTGCAGTGGCGATATGCACAAGTAATTGTGCTAAGACAAGCGTCACTTTGTAAGATATATAATATTGATTTGGCAGAGGAGTTGAGATATAATAATGACATTGTGGGATATTAATTATTAAGAATCTGTATGTTCAAGTTTCTTATTAGGTGGGTGTCACTGTGAGAGTATTGCATATACCATTGAAATTTTAGCACGTGAAGAAAAATGTTAGGACCTTTGAATTTTAACTATGAACTCCAAACCCTTTATCCACTCTCTGTTAATTATGTAGTATGTTATTTCACTAATAGAAAATAATTTGATCCTAATACATGTATTTGAATTTTAAGTTTTTTTTCTGAAAATATTTTGTTCTTGAATTTTGAGTATAATACCATTCTCTTAGGAAAATAAAATTACGACTAATACACACATCTATAAATTTAAAGGTTTTAAAACCTTTGAGATTAAATTGTAAAAGCAAATAAAGGTATTTACACATCTGGTCTTATTTAGAGGGCAGATACATAGTTTTATTTAGTCCTATTTATAAGTCTCATCATTTATTTTTTATGTAAATATATAATTTTATTTTCCATTTATTATATATTAATTTTGCTCTCATATGTTACATATTACAGTGGATATTAAATAGAGATAAAGTTTAAAAGTTGTTAAATTTTAAAGCAGAGTTAATGCCATTTTAAGATTTCCCCTGATCTGTCTGAAACATGTTGTAAATAGTACCAGAAAAGTACTTTTTAACTAGATCAAAAATACGAAGTGACAACTAAGGTCCAACTCCAAACGATGGCATAGATAGCTGTCGCTACAATCTCACAAGTCTTGTTTTGCTTCTAAATGCACTACTCAGTGACCATATTGTTGAAGATCCTCCCAAAGTCAATGCGCGCTTCCTTATGGAACCTTTTGAAGAGTGTCTCTTTAGGAATTTGCATCTTTAACTTAGAAATTGCAATTGGCAAATCACTTTTGGGATTACATGCCAGAAACTGTGATGGTCAAGAAACCAACATGTTTTCAAAAACTTCATATCTTCACCACTTAACATCGCAGGCTTTGTGAGGGGACCATCCAATCACACTAGACACTAGCTAGCTGTTAACCTTTTTTTTGGGTTCGCATCGCCCTCTGAAAAAAAAAAAAAATTAGGAGAGTCACATGAACATAACCCTTAAGGTTGATCGGTTACTGACTCCTGAAGTTATTGGCTTCGTCACCAGCTACTTTGATTTCAAATATATTTTTTAAAACGGATGCCTTGTCGAATTTATGCTGCCATATATATTCATGTCCTTTTCAACGTTGGCGTGATCAATGTTTTAACGTAATAGAGTGGGAAAAGTTAATGTATCAAAAAAAAAAGAGTGGGGAAAGTTAGGTCAGATTAATTTCTCAATCATTATAAATAATTACTCTTACTAATTTGTATGAGGATAAAGCTAGTGGTATTACGTTTCTACCAATTGATTGTGCGTGATTCGATGAAGAATTATGGAACTATTAAAAAAAAAGGTAAAATTGTTAATTTGGCAACAAAATTTTTTATTTGGAGCGTCTGACACAATTAATATTAGATGTAAGCTAAGGCTTCCACCACGCCCAGTGCTATCTTGAACCGTGTCTCCCACTCGATCAATCCTGTGCACCCTTCGTGTAAAAGCATATATAGATTACCATTTGGTAAATTTATGCTACATCTTTATTTGTTATAGGTTAAAATCACCTAGATAAAATAACTAAATTTAAATGTATATGCGCCACCCACCCCTTCCATTAGTGGTTGCGCTGGGTGTTTAGAGAATATTTTACAATTTACAGTGGATATGAGTTTTTTTGTCTACAGATAAAAAATCTCTACCAATTTTTTTTCACATTATAATATAGCTTTTTTCCCCGTGATCTAAACTTTCAAAAAAAATTGGTGCACTCCATTTAAGGCTCGTGTTGCCTTTTGCATTATATTAGATTTGTTTTATGTTTTTAATGAGAATTCAAATAAATCATACTTTTCATATCTTGCAATGGTAAAAAAAAAAAAAAATCTTGTCAACAGAATAAATCAGTAAAATTGCCGTAGTCTTTATTGAGGGTTATCGTGGAAGGTTGATATCAGAGAAGTGGAGTAGCTTAAAAATCCTATTGATAATATTTCGCGGCCTGAACACATGGGGAATCCAATTTGAGTGAGCCCAGTATCGTTATGAACTTGTACTATTGATAAGTATTGGAAGATCATAGTCTTGACCCAACTCAGCGCTTATTGTTTTTCAGTTAACTGGGTTGAGATGGCACGAATTTGTAGATCAAACGATCAACCTGTGGATTCAACTGGTGAAAGAATTGGGTTAGTGCTCTCACCAAAAGGGAGAGGGTTCAATCCTTGGGAGTGTCACTTTGTTGTGGCTCCAATCGCGGCGTTTGGGGAGGCATCTCCACAACTTAGTAAAGCTAGGTAAACCTACCTGTTGAACAAGACATAAAGGGCTTGCTTGCCCACAGGGACAGGTCCCAATGGATCATGAGTTAAATGTCCTACCCTTAGATTGTAGGTAAACCCAACCCCTTTCATAAAACTATGTACGAAAAAAAAAACGAACAAACTTTTGAAATTTTGTGATGTGCGAAACATGACAATTTATAAATTATGAATAATATGAATGATAACCTTAGTCATAAGTACAAGAAGCTAAAACTAATAGCCGTTTGACTCAATTGACATTTAACATCTCCTTAGAGTGTTACTTAAGCATGGAGTTTTGTATTCAACCTTCTATGAGTGTGATGGATGTGCAAAGTACTTCCTCTGGATGAAGGATGATTTGGATTGGACTAGACAATTGTAGCGGTCTGGGTGTCATATCAATCTTTAAATCATATTGTGATGAATTAGCCTCATTCACTGTAATTAACCTCTATTGATTAATCCCTTGCTTTTTCGTTCTTTCTATTTCTCTTTCTCTTTTTTGTGCTTAAAACATGTATCCCCTATATCAAAGACAACATTTTTTAAGGTAATATTGGGTATTACATGTGGGCTGTCATATCCCATATTTCCAAACAATGTAACACCTCACTAATCACCTCTTAAAACCTCATTAGAGACCATAATTGAACCACTTATCTATCTTCCATACATAGAATTGGCCAAAACAAGAAAATTTAAAAACTTACCAAAGTTACTATTTACTTGGTAAAAATTCAGAAATTTAGACCAACTTTGAAAAATCATAACTAATTCTAGAGAAATCCAAATTAAGTGGTTCAAGTCTCCAATTGAAGCTTATACAATCCTCTACATGGTAAAAATACTAGTTTGACCAAAATATTATTCAATTGATACAGTTTATTGCATCAATTTGCACTATCATTTTCGGATTTTCCAACATTTTTTTTTCAGATTTTCTTCAAACTTTGAAAATACATAACTTTTTGTGTACACATCCAAATTAAGCAAACTATGGCTCATTTTAAAGCTTGGGATGCGTAATATTTAACTGGAGCCTAGAAGCTTAAGATAAGCCCAAATTATATAAGTTATCAAGCTCAATTTGGCAAGAGCCCCAAAAATGTTCTAAAAGATATAATGGTTCACAACGACAAGGGTAATATTCGACCCTCCCAGACAAAGATGAAACGTGAAAGCAAAGGTTAACGAAGGGATAAATAAAGTAACATACTCACCAAGGTAGCATTGTATATATTCGGTCCTGAGTTTGGGAAAAAAGTGTAATTCATGAAAATTATGGGCCCGTGATGGGATTTTTGGAACATATGCCCTAACTTTTAGAAAAAAGTTCCCAGAGACATAGGAACGTAAACAATAATTCACTGAGCTATATTTAAGCCTTTGAGCCTTAACTGAGGTTTAAATGGAGGAAATTAGCTCAAAAATATGTTTTTAAATAATTAGCCAAATCTAGTTATAACAAATACGAGGAGGTATCAAATAATTGGACAAAAATAAATGAATTTTTTTATAAAGATTTATTTTAATTTTTTTTAAAAATGGTTTCAAGGCATCTCTTCCAATAAAATTTGAACCTTCTCTACCATGTTATAAGAAATTAAAATTAGTCAATTCCTCTAAATGCAAAGCTATAGGTATTCATTTTCCTTCCAAATAAATTCACGCAGCCTAATGGACCGTGATATGCATTTGGGCTTAGAAGTTGGGCAATCTTTGTTTTCTTCCTTTGGAGAAAACCATAAATGAACAGTTTCATTTTCTTTTTGAGGGTCAAAACCATAATGTTGTACTTTGGAACATCTATATACGAGAAAATAGAAGTTTGCTCAAAAAAAATTACAAATAAAAATTGTTTTAGTTGGTAATAATTTGATTCACAACCATTACTACAATTGACATTTTTCACTTCCATTTTTGTGCATTTTCATCCATTTTGTGGGGATGTCTTTGTTCAAAATGTTATAACTATATGGCTGTCACGTCCATTAGAAAACGAACGAGACATATGTATCTGTCACATCCGTTTTTTGAGTTTGAGTTGAATAATTAAAAAATGCTACAATTTTCATTTTAGAAAGAAAAACATTTGAGTGTGTTGATGCGTTTAGGATACTATTTGCTACAACATGTGAGCGTTGCTTAGATATGAACGCGCTTTGAAATGGCTCGAAATTGTAGATCAAACGATTAAGCTTTTGACATTCTATGATGTGAGAAACATGACAATTTATAAATTATGTATAATAACCTCAACCGTAAGTACAAGAAGTTAACACTTTTGAAAATCTTCTTACGTGTTATTAAGCATGGAGTTTCCTATTTAACCTTACATGAGTGTGATGGATGCATAAATTCCTTTCTCTGAATGAAGGATGATTTGGATTGGACCAAACAATAGCGGTCTGACTGTCACTTCAATCTTCAAATAGTTCCTTCTGATCGTTTAAATTGTTTCATGGGTTGAATCAAATTGAACCATGTCAAATTGGTTTTTGAATCAGAAAACATACTGGATATTTCATTTCCTTTTAGTTACCTTCCCTTGATCTTCCTTCTTTTCCTTTTTTATTAACTACTCATATATATCCTCTTATTAAATGCACTCCTGTTTGAAACAGTATCAACACTAAATGCAAGTAGCTCTCTCAATGGAAATGCAAATATTGAGTTATTATATTGTAATAGACTAGCATATTTCATTAGATCCAACCCATGT
>QFDD01010734.1:0-10580 GCA_006871305.1 Vachellia collinsii
AGAAGCTAACGTTCAAATATGTTAATATATAAGTTGTTTAGTTGATTTTATATTTTCTACAATTATTTAGTTTTTTTATAAAAAAAATTATTTCTTGATTTCTTTTGTTAAGTACCAGTATCCAAAACACAGTCGAATATTAAATATATGGACATCTCACATTTAAGGGTGATATAGGTCAGGCAGTTTATCAGAGGTCTTTGGCCTGATCAAGCCTATTTGTAAAGCAAGATCAATGCCTATTTAAAGGGCTAAATATGTAAACAGACCATGTCTGCTTTTTTAAAGCCCAGCTTGTAAACCTGTAAACATTCTTGTTCACACATTAAAATATAAAATTATATTTATGTTTATGTCACATATAATGTTTGCTTCTTAATTGCTATATCATAATTTGAAGATATAATTATATTTACATCATCTATGAAAATTTATATAATTTTTTATTATTTTATTTGGATAATTTAGATTGATTTAGATAATTTTAACCTTTTTTTGGCTTGTTCATATTCGATCTGTTCTTGGCTTATGGTTGTTAATTTGCTTTTTAAAATGTAGAATTTTTAACAGGTTTCAAATCAGGTCAAATCTTGTACAGTCACATGTTGGGCTTGAGCTAGACTCCTACAAAATAGACCAGGCATGTTTCCAGCACTACTCATAGTGTGAGTTCAAATATTAGTTTGTCACATCGTAAAAGATTAAAAACTTCTGCTAAACTCAACCACCATTATTAATATTATTTCTTGATTTTAGAGACAAATTCTTGTTCAAAGAAGTTATTTAAACAGACTTTGAGGGGAGTATGTGGCTTAACTTCGGAAAAGTGTAAAAAATGAAAAATTAATCTTTAACTTCTTTAGCTTTTAACTCACACATAATTCAATCCCTCAACTATAACTTGGTGATACTCAATACCTAAATTTTTGAGTCACCTATGATTTAATTCTTCAACCTTCTCTTATAATATTATCATTGAGTCCTCCTATGTGGCAAAAAAATATTAATGACACCTTTAAAGTTACTTCCAACTCAATTTCATGTGGGATTAGTAAAAAAATTAAAAAGAAAAAAAGAAAGATGGAAGATGAGGGAGATGGATGAAAAGAAAATGGCAGAGATGGCAATTAGGTTGGAAGAAACTTTAAAAGTGTTATTAATATTCTTTGCCACAAAGAATGACTCAGGGATAATAATATTAAAAAAAATTGAGGGATTGAGTTATATGATGATTCAAAATTTCAAGTATTGAGCAACATCTAATCATAAATGAGTAATTAAGTTATAAACAAGTTAAAAACTGAGGGATTAAAATATTAATTTTTCTTTTATTGGAGCTACTGCCTCACAACTTTGACTAATCATTTAAAACAGGTCGAACCCTATTAAGTTAAAGGTATGTGAACCTTTAGTTCCAGCTCATTGAAGCCCGAGCTCATCAAAGACAGCCCATTCAGCCCGAATAATGTAATTAATAAGGTCTAATACAAGGATAGGGATGAAATGTGAACCGATCTAAATAAAAGATGGGCTAGAAATACCATTACCCAAAAGTAATGGGCTCACATATTCGTTACCAGTTCATCGGCACAAGACAATACATGACCCAATATCCGCTTATACTTTAGAGGGTGTTTGACTTGACTTATTTTGTATGAATTTTGCTTGCAAAAGTGACCCAACCCATTATGATAATAAAATAGCACTATGATTTAGGTGGAAACTTAAAGCAGCCGATAAAAGGCAAAAAAAAAAAAATGAGGATCAGTTTAGCGAGAAGGGCTAGTTACCAATAACGTGACAAATCAATATTTGAATCCTTTCTTGAATAAATGTTTACATTAAGTTTTTAAAAATATCTCGAATAGAATTAACTTTAATAGAAGGATATGTGTGATTTAGGGAAAAAACAGTAAGTTATTGGCCCTTTTCCTGCATCTTTTTCTGATTTATTTTTCTGTCTTTCCCTTTGTAATTTTGTCTACTTTTAATAATATCATTTGGCTTTTTGTATAAAAAAACTAATCGTTTGATATATAGATATTGTATTCAATTTTAATAAAAGGAGTTCTATGGTAATTAATATATCTAGTTTAATAATGATTTATAGATTATTCTATTTAAGCAAAGTGCACAAATACTTAGTGAGATTCTTAGTGTTTTAAAAAGTTTAAATTTTTGCTTCGTGTGCCAAAAATTGCAATAATAAATTAAGGGTTAAGGGGTAAAAATAACCCGGAGGTTTTTTCGAAAGCGCACTAGTCACATGGAAGTCGTCGAAGGGACATTTTGGAGTTAACTAACTTTTCTGTTGAGAAGCTGACAGTTAACGTTAGGATTTTTAACGGTAGGATACAAAATGCCCCATTTTAAAACTTCTGAGTCAAATGTTTCCTTGATGACTTCCGTGTGACTAGTGCACTTTCGAAAAAACTTCCGAGTTATTTTTATCCCCTAACCCATAAATTAATAATACTCTTCTAATCCTTAACACATAACTAACTAATTTTTAGATTAAGAAAGTTAGTTGAGTTTTTAATTATAATAGATATGAAATTGTGTAGAATGGCTTAATGACAAATTGATCTTTGGTTTCAATCATTAACTATTGCAAAAAGAAGAACCTTACACCACCTCGTTAAGATGGAAGAAATGGAGCTTCGTTTTATTCTTGTTCATGTTTATTATAAAAATGAAAAAGAGTAGAATTTTCAATAGGACCTTCATTTTGTCCGTGTTCATGTTTAAAAGAAAATGGACAAAAAAAATGAACAACCCACCATCTTGTTATCCATGTTCACATTTTCTCTAATTTTCATGTTTTGGTTGAAAATGTTTTCTAATAAAATACTTCAGAATTATTTATTTAAAAAAACAGTAGAATTTCTGTGTCAGTTTGGCATTAATGAATTTTTCTACTGTAGCAAGCATTGCTTACTATATGATACATAAGTTTGTTATTACATTATTGTTGATAAAGTATTAATCAGAGTTATTTTGGAAAACTAATGATGAGTATGGAAAAACATGTTTTACATTTATGATCAATCAAGATGATTTCCTCAATTAGATGTTACGTTAAAACATTATTATATTATTATGCCAACAATACACAAAGCACATCATTACGTAATTATCTAACACCATGAAGCCTATAAAAGCAACAAATTAAGTGAAAAGATAGCAACAAAAAGACACACAAGGCCCACATAATCATAAAAGTGCTTTGCTTTTAACAAGTCATTTTATTCCCAAACCGCTTTATTGTAGAAGTTTTGATGGCTAAATGCAAGTTTATATGATATTTATGATACACAAAGCTAAGAACCAAATCATATGATGAGCATCCTCCATTAATGTCAATCAGAACCAGAATGACATCTTGCTGGGGTAAGATGAGAATGCTTTCTCCAGATCCTTTATAAGATCACCAGCATCCTCGATTCCCACAGAAATACGTACAAGATCATCGCTTATCCCCATCGATTCACGCTCCGCTTGAGGTACGCTTGCATGAGATGCATACCAGGGCAAGCATATTGCAGAACCTACACCCCCTATACAGAACAAATTAACAACGATAAAATTCACAAAGGGGTTAGGCTTTTGCACCAAATAAAAATCCTTCGATGGAAGCTACTCCTATTGATTTAACGGAAATGATTTTACTATATATGATCAATATGTATTTACGTTGGCTGGCTCCTAGGTTTAAGACTGGATGGAATACTAATAAATAATCAACAGGTTTATTCTTAAAACCTCTATCAATTTATTACTCCCTTCAATGCTAATTATAACACATGGTAATGATGATAACAATTAATACGACAATAGATATTATCTGTGATCTTTAATATGAAATCTAGTTTGTAATAATACAGTCTATATGACAAATGAGATCTAATGTTTATTATCAGAGGCAGAACTGTCAAAAAATACTTACCAAAACCGACAGTCGTACCAAAATATTCGGTATTTTCGACAACGAACTGTGAGAGTGAAGCTGAGATTGTGTTAAAGCTAAGTACAGATCCCGCACCCTTCGCCTGTGACACAAGAACCCAACGAATGGATATATAAATTGAAGTCATTTTAGGCATTTCAACAAAGCAAATAGTATTCAATTTTAGCAACAAAACTAAATCATACCTGAGAGAAGTGTAGATCATGTCCTGGAAAATCAGAAAAACCAACATAGTTGATGTTGGTTACTTGAGGAACGGTCTTAAGGTAATCAGCAACCTTTTTTGTATTCTCCTGTAATATAAAACACACACACATAGTGTATATATATATATATCATTAACATATACTATTATTGTTATTTTGCTTGTGAAAAATGACTCTGTGAAGGAATTATATATATGCTTTTAGCACTTTAAAATGAAAACTTACATAGTATAGAGATACAATACATCTAATAATTTTGAAGAGCACAATTATTCAAGACATCATTTAAAATTTATTAGTCTAATTTTCAAACCACACTATGTAATTATATAATAATCCAACATCAACATGCATGAAAAAAAAAACATATTATCTCAGGAAGGAACGGGGGAACAGAGAGAAGAGAATGAAAGAAGAGCGAAATAGAACATAGAAAGGGGCTGAAAATAGGAATAATTCTAGTCTAAATGCAAATGAAAAAAAAATTCTAACTCTATTTATAGAACACACCAACAATAATAATAATTTAAATCCAAGTCCTAATCCTATGGAAAGGGTAACAAATACAACAATCATAATTATAAGATACCCTTGATTAATATTAAATAAATGTTAATTCTAATGAATAAACTGGAGACATGATTCACATCAAGCTCAAAGGAAGCGATTGAATAACAATAGTATATATGAGCATGAAAAAGATAGGCAAACAAACATTAACAAGTAGTCTCTCTAAAAGTTTCCTTTATTTTAACTTTTAAGTATGTGCATACACACATTGGCTATGTAAACAAATTGATTTATCACAAGGATTTTACTGAACAGGTGAAAAATTAGAAGGAAAGTTGTTTTGTATAAGGTTAAAGTATAAATTTATTTAAAAGCTTTCACTTAAAAGCAATATTGTCATAAAAGTTTCTTTGGATTCAATTTCACCTAAAAACTTCATATGGTAGCATTATTGCCACGCTTCATAATGTTGACCATTTACAATTTTAACGTTATGTGATAACATTACTTCATTTTAACATTTCATGGGCAATCAAACCCAAAAATAATTTTGTGGCATTGTATCTTCGAGAAAATTTCTAGAACAAATATGGAGTTTGATACAGATTTGAACATATCAATAACAAAGAATATTCATTAAAAAAGTCAATAACAAATAAAGTTTGGTGAGGATACCTCTTTCTTCATAACTCGGAGGTCCATTGTTCTGATTCCTTCCAAACAGAGCCAAGAATCAAATGGAGCTAAGGCACAACCCATGGCATTTCCATAAAATTTCAGTTCGCTTGCCAACCTTAACAATATGTGATGAAAGGGGAAAAAAATTAGGACGACATATACAGACATCAACAAAATTTGTCATTGAATTGAAATTTAGTTTAAAAAAATCCTATAATATATAATTAAGAGGTTGACAAAATTAATGGCTCAAAAACAAATCAATATCTTCAAACATATTATTTGGAATTGAGTCAAGAAGAATTAAGAGCACTTTCGTTACAACAACACCAGCCATGCAATTACTATTTCCTGAAATAAATTTGGTAGCTGAATGCATGACAATATCTGCAAAAAAAAAAAAAGAAACGAGAACATATCAACTGTTAGTTATTAAAACAAAATTCTTTCAACTTTATGTTTTTGATATGTAAAACATGTAGTTGTAAACAGATTTACATAGGCTGCTCATCAAATGTCTCATCCGATTTGGATCATCAACATCAAATCTAGACAATCCAAATTTTATTTTTATTTTTTAAAAATAATTATTGTAAAGAGTATAAAGTTTAAAATAAAGATAATCTCTCAAGTATTATTTTCTTAAAAATGATTTTTTTTCATTTTAAAAATTAAATCAAGGCATCCATATTACATCTAGTTGGTCTAGATCTGATGAGTCTCAATACTCATCACTGTTGATGAGTGTCCAATATTGGACCGTTCTGAACAAATTCATATGGCGACAATGTGAGTTTTAAAACCAAAAAATATTTTATTACCATAAAAATTCCTTCAATTCACACACACAAAAGGTGAAAAGTGTTAGGAACATTAATAAGAGACCGAAAATTCACCCTCTAAACTTTACTCACCATTACTGCTAGTTCATGTTAGTTAACAATCATGTTAATTATAAATTCGTTGAATCTAAATATACTTCATATTATATTTGCAAGTGTGATGTGAATGTGTGTGTTTGCGGACATACCTACTCCAAGGTCCAGTGGCTGAGATAAGATAGGAGACATCATACTATTGTCCACGAATACAATAGCACCATATTCATGAGCCAACTCAGATATTGCCTGAACATAAATCAAGAAAAAAAAATTAATGAAATTAAATTATATTTTATTACATTGAGTTTAACAACTCAGAGTTCCATACGGCAAGGTCATATCATACATGTTATTATTTAAAGTTGGGTCCATGCAATGACTAGATGGTTCTTTCTGTACTAAGTGTAGCTAGGAAATTACTACAAAAAAAATATTGAATTTCCGATGGAATTAACTACGGAAAATCAGGAATTCCATTGGAAAAATCTTCTTGGCAAACTTATTTTGTGGCAAACTAAAATTCCATCGGTAATTCTGTGACTAATTTTATATTTTTTTGTAGTTAAATAATTAATTTACATATATTAAAAAAGCAGTTAAGTTGGTTATTTGTAAAATAAAACATATATTGATTTTTTTTAAATAAACCACTTCCTTGATAGAAAACTCCCTTAATATGTGCAACAAAAAGGGAGTGCTTAGGTAAAAATTATAATTTTGTGAAATAAATCATATTGAAATCTTACATTTAGAAACAAAAAAACTCATAGATTAGCTCTTACGTTTGGTATGGAGAAAATAAAGATTGTATAGGCATGGACCTTTACTTCTTACTTGCTACCACGTATGCAAAAAATCATCAAAGCAGTGATGAAACTTTTATCATCAATCAGTCTAGCGACGTAATTCCGTCACCAATCAATTAGTAATAGACCATTTCACGACAAAATATTCGAATTCCGTCACTAAATTTTATCGTTAAGATCAGATATTTTATCTGCAACAGAAATAACTTACTTTAAGATCAGATACTTTCAGCTGAGGATTGCTGGGACTTTCTAGCCACACCAACTTAGTCTTCCCACGTTGAAGAGCCCTTTGGACATTGTCTAGATTACTTGTATCTATTCGGCTGTTGTACACTTAAGTATTAGAATCTCTTCCCCAAAAAAAGAAAACAACAAAAGAATATCCAAAAAGTTGAAAATAACACTAACTTTACTTCGACTCCTCCTTTCCTAGCAATATATTCCATCAGGAATTGATATGAACCACCATAAATATCCTGCACAGCAACAATTTCTTCGCCTGCATTGAAATTATATAAAGTAAAATGGCAATAAAAAAATCAATCGTTTTAGTTTCCAAAAGAAAACTATGAGAATATATATATATATATATATGCGCACAAGCAGCAGCAGTCTCTATTGTATATATTTTATTAAATTGAATCTTTCGCTTTATTTTAATTTCATGTGCTCAACTATCTGTTGCATTATATGATATCTGAAGTAAAATTGCCCACAAAAACCTTCAAAATTTAATTACTTTTCAGACTAGAAAATACTGTGTAACGGTGGTTACGTGGGTAGGGTTGAGAATTCGGTTAGCCCATCACAACCTGTAGGCCAAGCAATGCAGGTTCTTGAATGGCTAGCCCGCCAACCCGCTTAAGGCTTTCTTTTAAAAAAAAAATTATTATGAAATGCAACTAAAAAATTTTCCACCATTTAACACTGTTTTGTTTTGATAAAAAATATTGTCATACTATATCTCATTATAATTTAATAATATATAAGTATTATTTTTTTTTGTAATTTTAAATATAATATTATATAAAGTATATAGAAAAAAATCAAAATATTTTTATGCTACTTTTAAATTTAAAATATCAAATGTTTAACATTAAAAAAGTATTTGATGTTATTTTTTTAAAGAAAAATTTTTAGATAAGAAAAAAAAATTTAAAAACTTTTTATTTAAAATATTTGATCGGGTTGGAACAAACTCCACCTTAGTAGGCTGACAGGTTGGGCCTACCACTACCTGGGAGCAGGACTTTCCATTAAGCCCCTCCCTATTTAGCCTCTATTGAAATCTAATTATATCTATTAAACGTTCATTTAAATGAGATCGTGTAAAAAAAATATATGTATAATATATAAATTGATTATATACAATCAAATAAATTAATTAAACAAATATCAAAAAAATTATAAAAATTAATATCATAATACAGTCTCCTAACATTAGAGTAATTCATATTTATTAATTTATTTTATGAATTGTTAATTAGTTATTTTTAAAAAAGACGCTGACCATATTTTTTTTGTACATGGTTTGATTTAAGTGGAGGCTAAATGGACATCATTAAATTTCAATGGAGGCTAAATGGAGAGGTGACTCAATGGAAAGGTCATGCTGAGAATTTTTGTTGGTTGACTGTTGATTATAATTGATTAGATTTGATTAGGATTGACCACATAATTAGGGATATCTGATTTTGTAATTGTATCATGTTTATTTATTAGCCATTATATTGTTGTATTAAGAAGTGAAAATTAAAAAGTTAGTCATTTAGTCTGCCATCATTTTCAATAAGATCCCTATGCTTTTAAAAGTTGGCTTCTCTCCCTTTACGTGTCTTGCTACTATTTCTTCACTACACATCGCAATTATTGTGTCGAACTTCGAAAATTCCATATTTTTTGATAATAATTTTGTAAAATATAACATCTGCATCATCTAAAAATTGATCTAATGGTTAATAAAAGGTAAATAGATAAAAGCAGCAAAATCAGTTATTTTAACCAACTTATATGACTCAATCACTATCTTGTACCAAGATTGCATCGCTTTATACAAGCTTTGATGGGATATGAAAGCAAAACAGACTAAGAGTGAAGAAATGAGGCACCTGGTTTAACAAGTTCAGAAACAACTGTCAAAGCAGTCATTCCACTGCTAAAGCAATACGCATGTTTTCCATGGTCAAGCTCTGCTAATAACCTAAGAAATGAAAATACTGAGTAAATTGGAAGATGAAATAAAGGGAAAATGGTTGTCATTATTGTTGTTGTTCTTCTTATTATTATTATTATTATTATTATTATTATTATTTCTTATAGTTATCTCGAAATTTATTATTGACCGTAGTTTTAAATTGTTGGTTTTAATCCATATAGCTTTAGTAGGACTTAATCTAAATTTAAGGTACTAAAATTAAACTTCATTAGAAGTACAGGGATAGGTCTATTAAACTGAAAACAAACTTTATAAAACTATAGAGGCCAAAACCAACAAGTTGAAACCATAATGATCAAAATCAAAATTCGATTAAACTATAACCAGTAATAGAGATATTAACCAAGGGAAAAAACAAATATATATGTATGTGTGTGTGTATAGAGAGAGAGAGAATACAACAAATTAAGGCATATGCATACTTTTCCAAAGCATCTCGGGTAGGATTTCCACTTCTTGAATACATATATTGACCACCATGTGTTGCAGAAGGCTGCGTCAACAAAGTAGGCATAAGACAAATACAATTGCAGAAATAATATGAGAAAATAAATATCATCATGGAGTAGATACTAAGGGACACAAAATTACGAAAGAGATAAAATTTTCACCATTTTAAAGGTGGCAGTTTGGTAAATCGGTGTAGAGGTTGCCTTGTAAGGATCAAATTTATTGGTGTGATGCACTAAAATTGTAGATACTTGAGCATCGCTTGCAGCTTCTTCTGAAAATAGAAGCTAAAAACTATCAGTGATATAAATAGATAGATATATAATAACAAAAATTATAAATATATGGATTTATATAATAACAAAAATTATCAATATATATAGACAAAATCAAACACAAGAAACACAAATATCACAAACCAAGAGTCGGAACCCCTGCAGCGCGCTCTGTAATACCATCCACCAACGACGTCGTTTTGTTCTCAATCAGCTTCGGTGCGTGGATTATGCAATTTACTCTCAACCCATTTCCATGGATCTCTCTTCTTGACTTTAAGTTGACCGACTTGTTAAATCCCACAATTTCCTGCGTATTTAAAACATTTTTAATCTAATTTAAAAATAAGATAATGAGAAATGTACACATCATGCACATAGATTGACAACTAGAGCATCCGCAAGCCTCACAGGTAAAATGAGGTTTATATATTCAAGAAACTCTCTCTCTCAATAGGCCAATCTTTTTGGGATTGATTCTTTCTTTGAACTTATGCTCATGACTTTAACGTTTTCGCTAAGAAGATGATGTCAAGGACTACCCAAGAAGGATTCTGATTGACAGGCTATGGAGTGGACTGGCCGATGC